>CABHPQ010002325.1:0-80740 GCA_902168405.1 Peromyscus aztecus | reverse complement strand
CCTTCCCAGACTGAGCTCATAGCAGTCTTTGCCCCTGTTGGACGGTCTCCAGCCTCAAGCCAGGATGGAGTTGGGGGTCACCACTCGCTAAATCGTGTAAAATCCTGCATTATTACTCCTGCCTGGTTCCCACTTCCCATTAGGACTCTGATTTTAAAAATGAAAGTAAGCTGGCCAGTGTTTTTAATCCCACCACTCAGGAGGTAGAAGCAAGTTGATTTCTGTGAGTTTAAGGCCAGCCTATTCTACTTAGCGAATTCCAGTCTATTCTTGGGTACTTAATGAGATTCTGTCTCAACAAACAAAAAACACAAACACAATGAAAAAGATAGTCAAGTTTGGTTGGTGTGGCTTCTAATCTTAGCACTCCGGAAGCCCAGGCAGGATTGTAAAAGCCAGGCTATCCTGGGCTACATACCTAGACTGTCTCAAAACATAAAATGAGGGCTAGGAATGCAGCTTAGTGGTAGTGTGCTTGCTTAGAATGTGAGAGACCCTAGATTTAATTCCCAGCATGGCAAATTGTGTGTGTGTGTGTGTGTGTGTGTGTGTGTGTGTGTGTGTACAAAAGCTCAAAGTCACCACCCTGATATCTGTCACTCACTGAAGTGGGGAGAGGTGAGCAGTCTGATGGAATTTGGTCCCTCATTTGCCCTTGGGGTACTCCCTCCCTCTTTACCTGCCATTCCTTCATCCCTCTGTCTATCCCAGACATTGAACCCACATATGTGAACTCTGCCTCTCAGCTACATCCCCAGACTTCTGTGTAGTTCTCAACCTCATGTACTCATTTGTCAAATAATCAAATGATACTAAAACTCAAAGGTCACCTCCAAACATCCTCGGATTTGATTATTTAATGATTTTCTTTTCTCCATGTTGGTGTGTGGGGGCATATGCACGTTTTGATTGTGTGTTTTCCTTGTATGTGGAGGTCCTAGGCTAATATCAGGAATTATCCTTCATTTTGCCTATGTGGTGGTTTAAATGAGTATGGCCCCCATAGACTCATATCTTTGAATGGTCAGTTCTCAGCTGGTGAACTGTTTAGGAGAATTAGGAGGGATGGCCTTGTTGGAGAAGGTGTTGGAGAAGGTGTGGGGGAATGTCTTCTGTACGCTGTGAATATGTGTTGCTCTGATTGGTTGATAAATAAAGCTGTTTGACCTATGGCAAGGCAGCTTAGAGGCAGGTGGGAAATCCAAAGGGAGAGACAGGAAGAAGGTGGAGAGAGATAGATGGCAGCCAGCTGCCCAGGGAGCTACTTGTAATGGGACACAGGTAAAGCCACGGAACATGTAGCGATATATAGATTAATAGTTATGGGCTAATTTAAGATATAAGAGCTAGCTAGCAAAAGGCTTGAGCCATGACCATGCAGTTATAATTAATATAAGCCCCTGTGTGTTTATTTGGGGGATGCGAGTGGGAGAGATTTGCCCCGACCGCCCGCAGGCCGGGACACAGAAAAGCCCCCACTACAGGTGTGTCACTAGGAGTGGGCCTTGAGGAAGCAACACCATTCCACTCAGTGCTCCTCTGTCTGCTGTTGGGTATCAGACGTGAGCTCTCAGTACCGCTACAGCCTCGGGCCCGCCCGCCCGCCCGCCTGCCTGCCATCACGCTCCCTGTCATTGTGGTCTTGGACTCTGAAACCGTAAGCAAACCCAATTAACTGCTTTCTGTTGCCTTTGTCATGGTAGCTCTTCATAACATGGTGGGGAGCTTGGCTGCACCAAGGTGGCCTGGTACTCATGATCCTATGCCTCAGTCACCTAAGTGCTTGAATTATAGGGGTGTGCTACCCCGTTTGGCACATCTGATTTTAGGGCCGTGGTTACAGCAATCCCAGTGAAGTCCCACTGTCAGGCAGCCCTAGTTGGGCACTGGCCAGCTTGTTGCTGTCCTTTATATGCATTCATTATGCACCAAGTGGCTGGCACCTAATAACTCAAGTCACAGTCCACCCAAGGGAAGGCTCCAGCTCAATGCAGCGGGCACAGGGTTTGCTTTGCCCTGCAGTCTCCGGTCTATCCCAGTGTGCCCCCATGCTTCAGCGATGCTGGCATCCAGGAGTGCCTATCTCTTGGCTTTCTTTGACTCTTTTCTGGGGGAAGGGTGTTGAAGGGTGGATGTGGAGGGGCACAGGCCTCATTTTACTCACTTCTGTGCTAGGGTCCGAGGTGGGAAAGGAGGGCTTTCAAATGCTTCCCCGGCATGGAATGAGCTGTGGGAGATGGTACTGAGCAGCCCTGGGTAAGGAAAACGCTTCTCCGAGTACCTGGTGTAAGTTGTCAGTACAAGCTGGTGATGTAGTCCTGACCTGATTAATAGAAATGCCACCTCCCACGAAGGAGGTGAGTTTTCCTTCTCCTTCTAACAGCTGAGGTTACGGATTAGTCTGCCCTCTGCCGTCCATTCATTCATTCCTTCCTCCCCTGAAATGGTATATAGTCTGCCCTCTGCCGTCCATTCATTCATTCATTCCACCCCTGGAATGGTATATAGTCTGCCCTCTGCCGTCCATTCATTCATTCATTCCTCCCCTGAAATGGTATATAGTCTGCCCTCTGCCGTCCATTCATTCATTCATTTCTCCCCTGTAATGGTATATAGTCTGCCCTCTGCCGTCCATTCATTCATTCCTCCCCTGGAATTCTATTCTTGGTTTGCTTTTAGAGCGTCACCTGGCCTTAGACAGTCTCTGTTTCAGCCTCCCTGATTTGCCACCACAGTGACAGGGATGCGAGGGGACACTTTCTCTTCCCTGGATTTGTGCGGTCATCCTGAGTTTTTCTCTCTGGAACCCTGGCATCCAGCTTCCAGTGTTGGCAGCGTACTTAGCATGCCTGAGGCCCTGGGTTTGATCTGGAGCACCAAAAAAACAAACACGTGAACAAACCAGCCATAAGTAAGTAAATGAACCCAAGCCCAGCACAGTTCCATAAGGCAGGTGATACTAACTCCTGCAGGTGGCACGTGACTCGTAAGGATTGGAGTCGGGATTTAAAGCCACCCACGTGTGGTTATGCTGCATTGAACAGGGGACTTTAGGCTTGTTTTCTGTATTTCAGGGACAGAACCAGAACAATGGATGGGGGTTCAAAAAACAAAGATTCAGCTCTGGGTACAGAAGGTCAGTCCTTTCTTCCATCCCTTTACCAGGGTCTCACTTTGTGGCCTAGGCTCTCCTTGAGCTCACTATGCATCACAGGCTGGCCCAGAATTTACAGTCCTCCTTAGTTTCTCTGTTCCTGGGATTATCAGCCCCTGCTGCCCTTCTTCCTTTCTTTTCTTTCATTTTATAGCACTGGAGATGAAGCCCAGGGCCTTGTGCATACTAGGTAAGTAGTCTTCCACTGAGCTATATTCCCCGCCCCAAAAGCCAATGCCCCGGCACTGCCTAGTTTTACGTCAGCTTGACACAAACTAGAGTCATCAGTGAGAAGGGAGCCTCAGCTGAGAAAATGCCACCATAAGATCCAGCTGTACGTAAGCCGGTGGGGCATTTTCTTAATTAGTGATTGATGGGGGAGGGCCCAGCCTATTGTGGATGGTTTCATCCCTGCGCTGGTGGTTCTGGGTTCTATAAGAAAGCAGGCTGAGCAAGCCATGAGGAGCAAGCCAGTAAGCAGCACCCCTCCACGGCCTCTGCATCAGTTTCTGTCTCCAGATTCCTGCCCTGTTTGAGTTCCAGTCCTGACTTCCTTTGATGATGAACTGTGATGTTGAAGCGTAAACTGAATAAATTTCCTCCCCAATTTGCTTTGGTCATGGTGTTTCATCACAGCAATAGTAACCCTAACTAAGACAGCCCCCTTTAAAACAAACAGACAGACAAACAAGGTCTTGTTCTGTAGCCCAGGCTGACCTCATCCTTGATCTTTTTTGCTCATCCTCTGGAGTGCTGGAAATGGAATTGTAGGCCTTTGTTGAATTAGCTGTTGGAGAGTGCAAGAGACACATTGGGAGGTCAATCCCAGTTAAGACAGCTGTTGAAATGGGCTGTCTCCCATCTGAGTGTGAGCCAGTTAGCAGAGTACTTGTGTGCACAAAGGTCTACCTACCACTGTGTAAACTGTATCTGTGGGTACATGCCTGTAATCCCAGCATTTGGGAGATGCAGAAGAGAGGACCTGGATATTCAAGGTCATCCGTGGCTACATAGCAATCCTGAGGCCAGCACAGGATACTAAGACCCTTGGCGGGGGGGTGGGGGGTGGGGGGGCCGCATAATACAGTTGCCAGCATTGGTTAACAAACATGACGTGGTTAGGCCCCTTGTCTTCCTTGGGAGATCCTGTGTTCTCTGGTTCCCATCACAAGTGTAGTCTGTCTGGTCTTAGTTCCTCCTCCTCTTACTGACCCTGCCTTCACTTTGTGGTTACATGATTTTTCTATCACTGCATAATAAATTAACCCACAGCTTCCCAGCTAACTAGAACACATATATACTGTCATAATGCAGTTTTTTGTTTTGTTTTGTTTATTGTTTATTGTTTTTAGAGACAGGGTTTCTCTGTGTAGCTTTGGAGCCTGTCCTGGAACTCGCTCTGTAGACCAGGCTGGCCTCAAACTCACAGAGATCCGCCTGCCTCTGCCTCCCGAGTGCTGGGATTAAAGGTGTGCGCCGCCACGCCCGGCTATGCATGCAGTTTTTGTGGGGAGCAGGTATTAGGCTAAGTTTATCTGGGCCCTCTGGCTCAGAGTGTCTCAACAGTTTGCAAATCCAGGCTCCTGCCCAGTTAAAAGTCATCCCAAGGGTTACTTGGAACAAGATCTGCACCCAAGCCCCCTCTTGTGGTGGTAGGCAGTACTTCATCCTTGCCCGCTGTTGTGCTGAGGCCCAGGTTCTATAGTTCACACCCTGAACTATAGAGTTCAAGGTCAGCATGGGCAACTTAGTGAGACTCTGTCTCAAAATAAAAAGTAAACTAAGGGGGCTGGAGAGATGGCTCAGAGGTTAAGAGCACTGGCTGCTCTTCCATAGGTTCCTGAGTTCAATTCCGAGCAACGACATGGTGGCTCACAACCATCTATAATAAGATCTGGTGCCCTCTTCTGGCATATATGCAGGCAGAACACTATACATAATTAAAAAAATAAACTAAGTAAATAAATGTATGTATGATGGGGGCCTGCTTATATAGCTCTGTGGTTGTCAGCACGCACTTGTCCATTAATACCGGAAAAATATGTGATCTGCATAGATTCAGCATTATATGATTGCAGGATATGTTGCCCACCCCTCATGAAAGCACAGTAGTGGGGAATAGTAGTCTAAAACATTAGATAATTGAGCCAGTCCCAAGGCTGTGAGCATGGGAGAGCTGTCTCCATTACTCATCTGTTATGTAGAGGTGTGGGCAAAGAAAAGATGCTCCCTCCCCCATCAATGCCTGAGGCAGGTGGGAGAGCTGACACTGAGGTCGTAAGAGTGGTGGCACACGCCTTTAATCCCAGCGCTTCGGGAGGCAAAGGCAGGCGGATCTCTGTGAGTTCAAGGCCGCCTGGTCTACAGAGCGAGTTCCAGGATAGGCTCCAAAAGCCACACAAAGAAACCCTGTCTCAATATATATATATATATATATATATATATATATACACACACACACACACACACACACACACACACATATATATATGCAAGTCATTAGCCTTAACCCCCACAGGGGCCTCTCACACGCACCCCTGAGCTAGGGATCACTGGGGCCTTTGTCAGAGTCTGGCTACCTGGGGCAAAAGCAACAGCTTGCTGTTTGATTCCAGGCTCTTTTCCCTCCTGCTCCCTGTGTCTAGAATACTCTTCTCACTAGTCCATTTGTTGGGTCTCAGTCTAAAGGCCATAGCCTGACACTGCACCAGGGGAGCTGAGGCAGGAAAATTGTGAGAGTAGGTAATCTCAGGCTTCTCAGAGGCTCCAAAAACAAAATAAATAAATTGGTCCAGGTGGCTCATCCCTGTAATCTCAGCACTTAGGGAGTAGATGCAGGAGACAGAAGTTCAAAGTCATCTTTGGCTACATAGTGAGTTTGAAGTCAGCCTGGTGTACAAAAGACAGTCTCAAGAAAACCCCCAAAACAAACTTGATCAACCCATCAATAAATCAATAAGGGCCACTCCTCAAAAAGTCTTCTGTCCTCAAAAAGTCTTCTGTACTCTAAAATTTGCTGAGTCCCTCTGTTCCCAGCCAGTATATCCCTTCTCCGTACCACTTTATACAATCACAGCCACTGGTCCACACCTCAAGCTCGTTACTCAGTGCTGTGCTTATGTCAATCTAGTCCTTCCAGCAACCTGGTAATATAGGGATGACTGTTATCCACATTTTCGTTTATTTTTGATTTTTTTTGAGACAAGGTTTCTCTTTGTAGCCCTAGCTGTCCTGAAACTCACTCTGTAGACCAGGTCAGCCTCAAACTCAGAGATCCACATGCCTCTGCCTTCTGAGTGCTGGGATTAAAGGTGTACACCACCACTGCCTGGCCATTTTATTCTTTGTCTTTGGGATTTTGTTTTGTTTTGTTTTTTGAGACGGAGTCTTACTGTGTATCCCTGGTTGGCCTGGGATTCACAGAGAACCTTGTACCTCTCCTTTTCTAGTGCTGGAATTAAAGGTAAGAACCACCACACACCTGGCAGGATTTTTTAAAGTATTTTTTATTAGCTGGGCAGTGGTAGTAATCCCAGCACTTGGGAGGCAGAGACAGGCCGATTTCTGTGAGTTAGAGGACAGCTCAGTCTACACAGCAAGTTACAGGACAGCCAGGACCTTACATAGAGAAAACTTGTGTAGAAAAAGAAATATTTTTTATTACTTTACTTTATTTTATTTTATTTTTTTGGTTTTTTTGAGACAGGGTTTCTGTGTGTGTGTGTGTGTGTGTGTGTGTGTGTGTGTGTGTGTGTAGCTTTTCGCCTTTCCTGGAACCCAGGTTGGCCTTGAACTCACAGAGATCTGCCTGCCTCTGCCTCCTGAGTGCTGGGATTAAAGGTGTGCACCACCACCGCCTGGCACTTTTCTTTCTTTTTTTAATGATTTATTTTTATTATATTTTAGTGTGTATGAGTGTGAGCATGTGAATACAGATGCCTGCAGAGGCCAGTGGTGTCTAATCCCCCTGGAGCTATTGTTACAGGCAGCCGTGAGCCACTTGGTTCGGGCACTGGGAATGAACTTGAGTCCTCTGCTGTGGTTGGGGTATGTGCACACGAATGCAGGTGGCCTCAAGAGTCCTAATAGTGTATCAAATCCCCTGGAACTGGAGTTACAGGTTGCTGTTAATCACCTGATGTGGGTGCTGGTCACCAGACTTATGTCCTGTGCAAGAGCAGCAAGTGTTCTTAACCACTGAGCCATCTCTCCAGCCCTTATTTTTGTTTTTGAGACAGGGTCTCACTCTGTAGCCCAGGCTGAACTCAAACTCATGGCAATCCTACTCTGTCAGCGTCCTGGGTGTAGAAGTTACAGGTGTGAGTCACCATTGCCCAGCCATTATTCACCTTTTACAAAGGGAGAAACTGAGGCTGGAAGATGACAGTTAAAGCAGAAGGCACTCTGTGACAAAGGCCAAGTGGGCAGCTGAGCTGCCGGCTGAGGCTTTTGGCCTGGGGGTGTCTCTGGCTGCTGGTGTTGAAGTGGCTTTGTGTACAGTCTGTCTCCGTGGGAGGCTGTAGCTGGTCTTGTTGTGGTTACCATCCTGGTCTGGCCTCTGGTCCAGCGCCTAGCTTGTGATGGGATGAAAACAATGACATCCTGCCAGAGCTGAGGCAGTCAGGACCTGCCTGTGGTGAGCCAGTTTTCAAGTCTGCATTTGTTCATGGAGGAGTTCAGCTCCCACAGTGGTGGTACAGAGAATCGTCAGTGTGCCCTTCTTTGTCATACTTGTCCCCATGCCGGGCACTTCAGCCCCAGGGCCAGGCCCTGCCACCCTACACGCTTCTCTGAACACAGGTTCCAAGTTTTGATTTCCTTCTATGGTCCACAAATGCCTTCTTCATAGTCTTCCTGAGCTTCCCTCCTGAGGAGGGCTCTTATTTTCTCTTTCTCCTCTGCACACCAACCCCCCCCTTCCGCCCCAGCCACTTCAATTATTCCAGGCTGGCCTTGAACTCCAGATCATTCTTCCTTTACTCCCAAGTGTTAGGATTACCAACATATGCCACCATACCTGGCTGCATCTCCCTTAAAGCCATAAGAACACTGGTGGCACACACCTTTAATCCCAGCACTCAGGAGGCAGAGCCAGACAGATCTCTGTGAGTTCAAGGCCAGCCTGATCTACAGAGCAAGCTCCAGGATAGGCACCAAAACTACACAGAGAAACCCTGTCGGGGGTGGGGAGGGGAAGCCATCAGAGTTCGGGGCCCTTTCTCCAAGCCTCAGATTCCTCATGTGTCAAAGGAGGCAAGGCCTTGATATCCTTGGTCTGAAATCGTCTCCAGCTCCAGAGGCTCTCAAGTTCATCCAGGATGTTCTTGAGATGGCCTTACCCTTCCCACCAGGCCAGGAACTCTGGGAAGGACACAAGCTGTTTGTTGTTTGTTCTAGAACAAGTCATGGTGACATTTAGGCATCCATAAACGCTTTGTGATACAATGGTTTGGAGGTCTGGGTTGAGATGGTTGATTCCATAAATAAGTCTCCTGTACTTGCTCAAAGTTAATCTTCCTCTAAACCCCTGAAGGATGAAATACAATGAACATCACTGGACAAAGGTGGATAACACAGACTGTCCAATTTCAAATTTACCCAAAAGCCTCAGTAGTCAGGGCTTGGGCTGGGAGGTGTAGCAGGCTTTCTTGGACTGCCAGCTACCAAATCATGACATGGAGACTTATTATTAATTATGAGTTCTCGGCCTTAACTTAGGTTTGTTTCTAGTTAGCTTTTGTTTTTTAACTTAAATTAACCCATTTCTATTCATCCATGTGCTGCCCCGAGGCTTGTTAACCTCATCTATGTACTGTGAGACCTGCTTTCCTGCTTCCTCCATGCCTGGCTGGCCTTTTGCTGGTTGGCGGCGAGCTGGCTGGCTCCCCTTTTTTCTCTGCCCACCAGCCCTGCCCATCCCTTTTCTGCCTAACTATTGGTGGTTCAACATTTTATTAGACTAATCAAGTGCCTTAGGCAGGCAAGGTAAAACAGCAGCACATCTTTACATGGTTAAACAAATATTCTATCCCACAACAGGGAGGGGTAGAGAGGGGCTGTAATCTTGAGTTCGAGGCCAGCTTGGGCTATATATCAAGACAATTTCTCAAAACACCAAAACCTAAACAAATGAACAACAACAAAAAGAAAAAAACCATCCCTTTCCCCAAACCAGTACAAAACAGCCTGTTAGTACTGCCTCTTTCCTTTTGGTCCCGTCTCCTTCCTTGGGACAAACACCCCTGGATGGGAGGATCCTGAGTGCTCATTCAGCTCCAAGCTTCTCCAGAGGAAATAGTAAAGTTTTCCCTGAGGCCTTGGAGCTCCCCAGCATCCCCCTCTCGTATAGCCTCAATCTACAGAAAGATTCCATCCCCATCCTTTTCACTCATTTCAGGGTCTGGTCCAAAGCTAATGAATAAATGTTAAATAAGACTCCCTCCCAAAAGAAGCCCTAAACAACCAAAGTATGCAGCGTTGGTGCAAGGACAAGTATGTAGATCAGTGGAGCAGATCTGAATCTGAAAGGGAATTAGCAGATGTATGGTCACCTACCTGTAAATGTACTTAATGCCCCCATGTATTTAAACATGGTAAATCTTATGTTAACAATCTAGAGAGAACAATGGGTAAAACTTTCAAATAGACATGTCACCAAAGAAAGCACTGGTAAGTGTGTGAAAAGATGATAGTGTAAATCAAAGCAACAGTGATGGCCATGGATGGTGGTGCACACCTGTAATCCTAGCACCGGAGGCAGAGGACTGGCATGAATTTTGAGACCAACCAGGGCTGAATAGCAAGACTCCATCTACAACCAAACATGAGCCAAAGCAAGACAGCATCAGTAACAACAAAACAACCTGGAAACCCAATGAGGGCTGGAGATGTCAACGGCAGAACACCCACCTAAGTTGCACATGGGCCTGTGTGGGTCTACATCACTACAAAGAGTGAGTGGGATAAAAGCTATAAAACTGCAGTGGTACTGCTTTATGCTTACTGAATTGGGTAGAATATAAGGCAAAACAAATGTTGGTGAGAATATAGAGAAACTGGAACCCTATTCATTGCTGATAGAAATATAAAATGGAGGCCGGGCAGTGGTGGCGCATGCCTTTAATCCCAGCACTCGGGAGGCAGAGCCAGGCGGATCTCTGTGAGTTCGAAGTCAGCCTGGTCTACAGAGTGAGTTCCAGGACAGGCTCCAAAGCTACACAGGAAAACACTGTCTTGAAAAAAAGCAAAAACAAAAAACAAACAAACAAAAAAAGAAATATAAAATGGTTGCATCACTTTGGAAAGCATTCTGGCAGTGTCTCCAAGAGTTAGAATAGCTGGGGATGTGGCTTAGTGGGCGTGTGCTTGCTTGGCTTGTAGGAGGCCCTGGGTTCCAGCCTACATCATCAAAATAAAAAGTTAAGCATAGAGTTAAGTGTAGGCAAGCAATCCCACTCTAGATAGCTCCCCAAGAGGAATCAGATGGGCAGATAAATGACTCTGGCACAAACACTGTAGCCGTTTGTGAACACAGCTCTCACTCAAGGCTCTCAAGAATGGAAGGAGCTCCAGTGCCCATCATTGGTAAACAACATGTAGCATATCCAAATATCGCTCAGCGGTTTTTACAGAAGAACAAATTGCGAACTCACGCAACAGCGCAGGGATTCCTAATCACCTGCTCCTACAGATCGGTGGTCACTTGGTGTCTGGGCAGGAGCAGGAATTAAAGCACAAAGGAGCTTCTCGATGATGGAAGGTTCTAAAACTGGGTTGCAGTGATGGCCGCCCAACTCTTGAGCTTTGCTGGTACCACCGATTAGTGTATTTATAATGAGTGAATTGTTTGGCATATAACATATCTTGAGAGAAGTGGTTTAAAATGGCTTTAGAAGGCTGAAACTTGGCAAACTTCCTCAAACCAAAAGTAGGTAGAAAAGACCAGTGTCCAAAGTAAGTAAAGATTTTCTAAAAGTTAAAAAAAAAATGATTAAAAAATGGGTAAGAGCCGGGCGGTGGTGGCGCATGCCTTTAATCCCAGCACTTGGGAGGCAGAGGCAGGCGATCTTTGTGAGTCCAAGGCCAGCCTGGTCTACAGAGCGAGATCCAGGAAAGGTGCAAAGCTACACAGAGAAACCCTGTCTCGAAAGACCAAAAAAAAAAAAAAAAAAAATGGATAAGAGATGTGAATGTGAATCAGAAGTTCACAGAAAATTACAACAAAAGACCCAGAAATCAGTAGGAATATTCTCTCTCTCTCTCTCTCTCTCTCTCTCTCTCTCTCTCTCTCTCTCTCCTGGTTTTTCGAGACAGGGTTTCTCTGTGTAGCCTTGGCTGTCCTGGATCTCACTCTGTAGACCAGGCTGGCCTCGAACTCACAGTACTGAGATTATAGGCATGTTTGACCATGAATAGCTCCATCCTAGGTTTTACTGATTGACTGACTGATTGATGTGTGTGTGTGTGTGTATGTGTGTGTGTGTGATTATGTATGCCACTGTGCCTGGTGTTCAACCTCATTGCTAAGAAAGGATAAAAGTGTAAAGCTAGGGCAGGGGCTGCAGAGGTCACTAACTGAAGTGTTCACGGTGTAAACACAAGGACCTGAGTCTGACCTCTGGTCAGCACCTCACAAAAAGCCGAAAGTGGTGTAGACACCTGCGACTGCATTGGGGAAGTAGAGAAGACGTTGCTGGAGCTGGCCGGCCAACCATGCAGTGAGACACCCTGCTCCAAAAGATAAGGTGGCACAACCCTTTAATCCCAGCACTCAGAAGGTGGACCTCTCTGAGTCTGAGGCAGCCTGGTCCACAGAGTGAATTCCAGGGCTATGTAGAGAGAGCCTGTCTGAAAAAACAAAAACAAACAAACAAAAAAAACCCGGGCAGTGGTGGCACATGCCTTTAATCCCAGCACTCAGGAGGCAGATGCAGGTGGGTCTCTGTGAGTTCGAGGCCAGCCTGGTCTACAGAGCTAGTCCAGGACAGGCTCCAAAGCTACAGAGAGAAACCCTGTCTCAAAAAACCAAAAAAAAAAAAAAAAAAAAAGGTGGAGAACCATAGAGGAAGACACCTGATGATCTCGCTTCTACTCACATACACACATACATACGTAAACACACACATGCACATACACACACATATACACATACACACACATATACACAAACACATAAACACATGCATATAAACATACATACCCAAACATACATACAAACACATTCATATAGACACACCCAGTACATTCATTCATACATACATGTACATACCCATACACATCTACACACATCAATCCTATATATACATACATAAACATATTCACACCATTACACACACACACACACACACACACACACACACACACACACACACATCAGTCAATCAATCAGTAAAACCTAGGATGGAGCTATTCATGGTCAAACATGCCTATAATCTCAGTACTGGGAAGATTGAGACAGGCGCCTCTCAAGTTAAAGGCCAGTTTGGACTATGTAATGGGTTCTGGACCATCTATAGCTACAAAGTGAGACCTTGCTCTCACAAATAGTGTAAAACTTACAAAGATTTAGGATGTCATTCGTTACCCATCAGATCAGTGAAAACACAAAAGCTGATGTCTAGGGCCGTCGAGGGACTGGACGCTGCTGGGGGAGGTAGATGACAGCGGCCTCCATGCACGACTGTGCGGCAGCATCTGCCCATGTAAGGGGGCTGCTTCCTACACTGTAGTGATCACACATCTCGGCATGGAACTCGGGAGCTCAGGACAGGACATAGTTTGCTTACGGAAAAAGCAGAACTACCAAAATTCCAATCTGCCTGGAAGAGGGTTTTCTGATTTCTTTGCTGTCTTAGTTATGGTTACTGTTGCTGAGATTAAACACGATGACCAAAGCAAGTTGGGGAGGAAAGGGTTTATTTGGTTTATGCTTCCATATCACAGTTCATCACTGAGGAAAGTCAGGACAGGAGCTCAGGGGAGCAGCCTGGAGGCAGGAGCTGATGCTGAGGCCATGGAGGGATGCTGCTTACCTGCTCGTTCACCATGGCTTGCTCAACCTATTTTCTTATAGAACAGCAGTTCTCAACTTGAGGATCTCAACTCCTTTGGGGTTGAACAATCTTTCACAGGGTCACCTAAGACCATCATAAAACACAGCTATTTATATTATGATTCATAACCGTAGCAAGATACAAATTATGAAGTAGCAATGAAAATAACTTTATGGTTGGGGGTCACCACATGAGGAACTGTATTAAAGGGCTGCAGCATTAGGAAGGTTGAACACCACTGTTATAGAACCTAGGACCACATGGCCAGGGATGGCACTACCCATGATGGGCTGGGCCCTCCCCCATCAATCTCTAATTAAGAAAATGAGTGCTTACAGCCTGATCTTCTGGAGGCATTTTCTTAATTGACATTCCCTCCTCTAAGATGACTCCAACTATATCAAGCTGACCTAAAACTAGCCAGCACATTTATTTTCCCTCTTTTGGAGTGCTGGGGATCAAATTCATTCCTCTGTGCATGTTAGCAAGCACTCTGCTGCTGAGTTATATCCCAAGCCCTGTAGGAGCATTAAATGGTCCCTAATACCCAGTCTATGGAACTGGCTAGGTTTTCATTTCCTAACAGGGAAAGATCTAATAATGATCTCCTGGTTTTTTTTTTTCCCCAAAGACAATGTTCACTATGTAGACTTGGCTGCCTGGTGACTCACTATGTATACCAAGCAGTCCTCAGACTTACGGCATCCTCTGCCTCTGAGTGCTGATATTGCAGACATATGCCATCATGCCTTGATCTTATTTGGGTGGTTGAGAGAGAGAGAAAAAAAAGATAAGCTGTAGTGGTCACTTGCATATTTAAAAATTAAACAAGTGAGGCATGGTGATACATGCAATTCCAGCATATAGAAGGCTGAGGCAGAGGAATTGAGCATTCGAAGCCAGCCTGAGCTATGAAGCATGTCCCAAATTAGTCAAACAAATGAAGCCTAACCCTCTTGAGTCTCCAGGAAAATTCCATTTCCTTCCTATGCATACATATCTCTATCCAAGTATATATCAATATGGTGGATTTTGTTTTCCGTCCACATATACTGATCTGCGGTTTATTTTTTTCAACTTATAAGTTGAACTTATGGTTCATTATTAACATGTTTAATCTTGATTATCAACTTGAAAGGATATAGAAATGCCTAGGAGACGAACTTCTGGGCATGTCTGTGAGGGAGTTTTCAGATTAGGTTAATAGAGGTGGGGAGACCCACTCTAACTATGGGTTAGAGCACCATCCCATGGGCTGGGGTCCAGACTGAATGAAAAGGAGACCGTGGCCGAACACCAGCGCTCATCCCCCTGCTTTCTGAGTGAGGATGCAGTGTAGCCAGCTGCCTCTCACTGTCGCCATGGCTGCCGCTATGGACCCTGCCCTCACTGTGAGCCAAGAGAAAGCCTGCCTTCCTGAAGCTTTCTTTGCATAGGGATGGGGAAACTAATTCAGAGGTTGAGGCAGGAGGATTGTAACTCTATAGCTAGTCTGAGCTGCAGAGTGAGAGGAGAGGGAGAGAGAGGGAGAGGGAGAGGGAGGGAGAGATGGGGAGGAGGAAGAGAGGGAAGAGGGGAGGGAAAGAGAGGGGAAGTAAGGAGGAGGAAAAGAGGAAGAGGGGGAAGGGGAAGGAAAACACCCTATTTTTAATTCTTTTGACTATTTACCCAGAGGTGGAATTGCTGGATCATATAATTCTATTTTTAAATTTTGAGGAACAGCTGGACTGTTTCCCATAGCAGCTATCCAAGTTTTTATTCCCACCAGCATAATGCAAGGATCATAGTTTCTTCACACTGTGGTCAACACTGTTCTATTTTATTTATTTTTGTGGATTTTCTAATAAAATATTTATTTTATGTGTATAGGTATTTGGTCTGCATTAAATCTGTGCACCATGGGTGTGTGGTGCCAGGGAAGCCAGAAGACAGCACCGGGTCCCCTGGGATTGGGGAGTTATAGACAGTTGTGAGCTGCTATGTGGATGCTGAAATTCAAACTCAGGTCCTCTGTCAGAGCAGCCAGTGCTCTTAACTGCTGAAGCATCTCCACAGCCTGTTTTGGTGTATTTGAGACAGGTTCTTGCTATATAACCCAGATTGTCCTCAAACTCCCTTTGTGTCAGCCTTCCAAATGCTGACATCACAAGGCTGTGTGTGACTCCAGGCCCAGCTTGTGTTGTACTAGTCATCTTTAAAGGACCTGAAGTTATTAGTTGTTCTTTTTTTTTTTTTTTTTTTTGTAACGTTAGACAAGCCAGAAGACTGAAAACAATGCATAGTTAAACACAGGGTCCTAGACTTTAGGCTTGAAATCTCATCCTGGTTTTGGTATATTCTAGTGCTGTGACCCCTATGCACATTACCCTGGGCTCCACTGCCCCCTATAAAATGGATGTAACATCCCCATAGTTAGCTAGAGAGGTAAGGTTCAGCAAGATAATATACCTAAAGGACACAGCGCCAGGTAAGCATCCATCTGTCAATCCCCGGCAGTCATATAAAAAGCTGGTGTGGTGGTGCGTGCTTGTAATTCCAGCACTGAGGAGACAGAGATGGGCAGATCTGTGGAGCTGGCTGACCAGACAGTGTAGCTGAACGGGAGGGAGTGCCTCAAGTTCCAGAACAGGGTGGACGGCAGCTGAGGATGACATGTCTGGCTTCCACGTGCCCATGCACATCTAAACACACACACACACACACACACACACACACACACACACACACACACACAAATACACATACTATTTAATTTTTGAGGCACAGTCTAGCTGCATAGTCCAGGCTGGCCTTGAACTTCTAGACCTCCTGCTTCAGCTTCCAAATGTGGGAATGTGCCACCATACATGGCAATCTTCTTTCCTTTAAAATGTGGCTATACCCCAAAGTGAAAAACACTCTCCTGTTTCCCCTCTCCCGAATCTCTTTCTAGCTTTTGATGTTGCCTCTCTGTGTTTATATAGGTTAAGATTTGCTTGTTTGTGATACACAAAGGGTGGCCAGTTGTTCTAACAGCCTGCCCTAACTAGTGAGTGTCTCTTTCCCTGCTGATTTTCTCCAACTTCTAACTGTACAGGGGTCTGGTTTTGCATTTTAATTTATTTTGCGTGTGCGCGTGCGTGCGTGCATGCGTGTGTGTGTGTGTGTGTGTGTGTGTGTGTGTGTGTGTGTGTGTATGCATGCACATGCCGTGGTGATTGTATACAGGTTAGAGGACAACTTTTGGAAGATGATTCTCTCTTTCCATCATGTGGGTTCTGGGAACTGAACTCAGGTCACAAGTGCCTTTATGCACTGAGCCGCCACCTCATCAGCCCAAGGGTCTGCTTTTGGGCTTTTTGTATCTGGCTGATCGAGTCTAGAGCCAGTACTATCCCTTCCCAGAGCTTTTGAACCAGGAGTTGGCAGGTTAGAGTGAACATCTTTTGAAAGCTGCCCTTTAAACTCAGCCTGTTAGAGTACACAGCAATCGTTGTGGTGAGCTTTTGAATGGAATGTCCTGAAAAACTAAGTTGGAGGGAACCTGATGTGTTTACAGCCCTGTATTCCCTTACAGGGTACCTTCAGCCACCCCACTGTCTATTTCTCCTGTTTCAGGCCGTCCAGGTGGGCTGCGAGTTCTCTTTCATTAAGGACTGACCATCTTAGGATACAAGCTCTTATTACCCATACTTTTCCTCGAAAAGAGGGAGAGGATGGGGAGTTGGAGACAAATAGCCAAACCAAATGAGGTTTGAAAAGGGACCAGCAATCTGTGTTGGGGAGACAGGCTGGCTATTCAGGGAGGTGACCTTGGAAACACAGTTGACGATCTGCCAAGATGAAGTCCAGGGCCACCCAGGACTCTCCTCTAATATCTGAAAGCTGGCAGTTTTGTAGGCACAACCAGAAAATTCCAGAAATCACAAGTATTTGGGGCCAGAGGTTTGTTTTAATTACCTGTCGCCCCACCATACAGATGATGAAGTTTTAAGGGTGGGAAAATAAAGCTCTTTGGGCGTGGCTTGCCATCTTCTCCCAGAACCGAGATGGACTTCGAGAGATGGAGTGCCACATGCGTGTCTCTGTGAGTGCCTACACGTGTGTGTGTGTGTGTGTGTGTGTGTGTGTGTGTGTGTGTGTGTACGTACGTACGTACGTATATACCTGTACCGTCTCCAGGGCTCTGTCCTAGTCTCTAACAGATGGCAGCCTAAATCTCAGGCTTCTTTTTCTGGATGAGTTCCATGGAGTAGGATCCCCCACCCTTCCAAGTCCTTCCCACTTGAAAAAGAGACCAGTCTTTGGTTCATTCTGTGCATGGGATTTATTCACATTCCCGAGCAAGCAGCCAGGGAAGGGGACAATAGTCATGCCCCACCATGGATACCCAGCACTATTTACATAGTCTGTGGGGGAGGGGCTCGGTCCTCACTGGCAACAGCTGCATTTCTCCGCCTCTGCCTTGGCCCCCTCTTCACCTTTGCACACGCAGTCCTTGGCACACTTCTCACATCCTGCAGGGCAGCAGGAGCAGCAGCCTGTAGATAAAATGGGGTGGGGTGGGGGAGTGTGTGCGTCCAGTCTGATGCCCTTATCTGTCTCCATCGAAGGGGAGGAGAAAGGAGTTTGGAAGCCGGGGAGTCACCAGGCTTTGGCCAGCACGGGTTGACTGCCCCTTTCATACTGTCCTATGAGGTCTGACAGCATCTGGGGTGTTGCAGTTGCTGGCTGGGCTTCTCTAGACAGTCCCAGCTCCTTGGGTGGGTGCTAGGGCATCCCCTGGGAATGCTGGGCTCAGGCCTGGGCTGAGGGAGAGGTGGGTCTTAAGGAGAAGGCAGGAGACTTGCCCCATAAGGCTGGAAGGTCAAGGACGGTGTTGAGGCCAGGACATCCATGGGATTCTTGCCTAGTCACACCCAAGAGAAGGGAGCGTTGCTCCCACCTCTGCCCCTCCCCCAAGCATATTCCATTGCTGTGAGCTGGAGAGGGCAAGTTTAGGAGAGCCACAAGGCCTGAGAGGGGCCAAAGAACCTGCAAGTCTGGAGGTGACCCCCGGTCTTTCTTGGGGCTGCCCAGGCACTGGAAACATTGAAGAGTGGGGCTCGAGCGGGGGCTTAGCTCTGGTCAGCTACCTTTTGATGTGTTCCGGAAATTCATCAAAATATTCCCTCCCACACACTCCGGCCTACTGTGTTCACACCCGTAGATACAGCCTCTGCAGCATCTGAAGGTCTGCAGCAGGGAGCTTCGCTACCTAGTGTCTTGGGGGTGGGACGATTGCCGGGGGCTAGGGTGGGCAAAGGAGGGGTGCACTCACTCTTCTTGCAGTTGGTGCATTTGCAGCCCTTGCACTTGCATTTGTCCGAGCAGGTGCAGGAACCACCTAAGAGGGCACACGAAGGGTTAAAATAGGAAAACCTGGCGTCCCCGGCCCTGAAAGTAGATGGGTAGCCAACTCCAGTTATCTCCATCACAGGGTTAAAGATGAGAAACAAGGGGCTCCTCCCCCCAATGCCCTTGCGCCTGAAGACACAGGAGTGGGGTTCTTTGCCGGTAAAGGACAAGGTGCTGCAGGAGGGGGAGGGGGCTCACCAGTAGGACAGGGGCAGGTCTCAGGGTCCATATCCAGGCCAGCTGCCGCGAGAGACCGTAGCTTGGCTCCTCCAGGCAAACGGACGGACGCGGTGTAGCTAGGACAGCAGGTGGCAAGGCTTTTATAGCCCCGGGCGGGGGCGCGCAAGCAGCGGCTCGGTGGCTCCCGCCTCTGCGCACGGCGCCTGCTCACTCTTGTGTGTGCGCTGCGGCAGCTGTCCCCGAGTCTCCAGCAAGTGTCGACCGAAGTGGCCCACCCTACCCGATGTCCACTCCCTGCCGCCGCTGCAGCCGTCTCCCTAAGGGTGCCTGCGCGTACCATCTTTTCAAGTGGAGGGAGACAAATTCGTTTCGCCCTTTCCCATCGATTCTCCTCCCCCTTATCCTAGGATTCTCGATCAGTTTGGTCCACATGGGATGCTGAGGTGGGAGCAGAAAGAAATCTTTCTCAGCGAGTCTGTGGCTGACCATCGCAGCAGCAGCAGCAGCAGCAGCAGCAGCAGCAGCAGCAGCAGCAGCAGCAATGGCGCTCCCAATATCGCTCAAGAAGGATGGAGTGTGGAGGCCTGCAGCTTGGTGGGAAAGACACGAGGCCTCCTCCTGACACAGCATTTCCTACACAACCCTTCCACAGGACCCTGAACACCTCCTTTGCCCAGAACAGTTTTACAGAGACACCCCCTAGGGACCACCGCTTCTCTTTAGAGGTGGTTGGACACTGCTTCTCTTTGTTGTTGAGACAGGGTCTTAGCCCAGCCTAGTCTTGAACTTGTTTTGCAGCCGAGGAAGACCTTACACTGTAATCCTTCTGGGATCAAAGGCATGCACCACCAACCCTGGCTTTAGTTTTAGTTTTTTTGAGACAGTAGGTGTGCTGTGTAAGAAGACCTTGAACTCTTAATTCTCTCATAACCCAGGTGGCCATCTTGAACTCAGGATTCTCCTGCCTCAGTCTCCTGAGTGCTGGGATAATGAGCACGCAACAGCAATTTGGCCTCAGACTTCAGTTTTGATGACGTGTGTGTGTGTGTGTGTGTGTGTGTGTGTGTGTGTGTGTGTATGCATGTTTCACCCATCCATTCCCCAGCCCTGTTCTAATTGTCCATCAGACAAATCTGAGCCTCTCTTCCTAATCTGAGCTGGACAGTGGCCTTCAAATGGCTTGGCCAAGGACAGGTGTGTGTTGAGCCATGTGCTTGTGCACATGCACACATAGACCAGAGGAGGATATTGGTGTCCTCTATCACTTTTTGCCTTACTGCCTGGAGATGGAGTTTCTCACTGAACTGGAAGCTTGCCGGTTCAGCTAGGTGGCAGGCTGGGGGTTCCCAAGATCCACCCATCTCTGCCTGCCAGTGCTGGGGTAATAAGCATATGCAATCATGCCTGACTTTGGCTCAGGTGCCAGAGATCCGAACTCAGGTCCTCGAGCTTGCATAGCAAGTGCATTTACCAACTGGGCTGTTTCCCTGCCATCTAGGGTCTTCCTTTGTCGGACCAATATATGTTGGTCCTTGAGTCCTAATCCTGACACTCTGGAATGATGGTCTGTGCCTGTGGTCCCTTTGCCTGTAATCATTGTCTCCCCTCCCCTCACCCCAGATTCCCTCCCTCACCTCCCTCCCTCTTACCCTTTCTCCCTCCTTTTCTTTCAAGACAGAGTCTCACTGTGTGCACTGTGTAGCAGGTGCTGAACTTGCAGTATTCTTGGGCCAGCCTCCGGGTGTTGGAACTGCAGGCATGTGCCCCCAGGCCTGGCTCTGCTTCGGGTTTCACTCACCTTACTTTCTCCGTGAGAACCTCCAGTCACTCTCAGCCTTTTGTTTTCTCTTTCTAGCGGGCTCTATGTTCCTAGGCTTGCTCCTCTCTCACAGGCTGACCTGTAAATTGGGATCCTCCCGGCTCAGCTTCCAGAACGCTGGGATTCCGTGCAATTACATCTATTTTCTGAGCAGCCTGTTCCGTGTGTGTCTCTCTGTGTGGGGAGCACTGTGTGTGTGACCACGCGCATGGAGGCCAGAGATGAACTTCAGATGTCTTCCTCTCCATTGCTCTCTCACTGAACCTGGAGCTGATTGATTGAGCAAGACTTGCTAGCCCACAAGCCTCAGGGTCCTCCTGTCTCCTCCTCCTCAAGGCTGAAATGACAGGGACATACTGTCACCTTTAGCTTTTGAATGTGGGTGCTTGGGATTGAACACAGGCAGTTTATGCTTATGTGGAAAACACTTGACCAAACTGAGCCATCTCCGGAGCCCTGAGCAGCGTCTTTTAAACCCTTTGTTTTGGGTCTTGTCTCATAGTGCTGGGAATTATATCCAGGGCTGCATACCAAGTATGAAGCTACTGAGTTGTACCACTGAGCTACACCTCCAGCCTACTTAGGATTAGAACACACATCTCAACCCCCAGTACTCCTAACTCCCTGCCTTGCTCTGTCTTTCCTTTCTTCATAGCATTTAACACCTTTTTACAAATATATTGCTCACTTGTGGGTAATGTTTCAAGTTCTCTGCCCCTCCCCATAACCCCGACCTACGCAGGTAAGAGCAGCCATCTTTGTTTCTGTCCACTGATGTGCCAAATTAAGTTTCCATCCACTGTGTACACCTGCGCCTGGTACACAGTCCCATCCAGAGCACAGTTAATAAATGAATGACCTTTCATAACCTTGCTGACTGGGTTCATTTGTCCTGTGGCTTCACCACTCACTAGACAAATCGGTAGCTTGTGTTGCTCAGGGGAGAGTGGTAATAATATTCATCACTACTTTACGGATTCCTCAGGACTTTAAATGGGTAGCACACGAAAAACACTCAGAACACAGCCCCAGCCACGCTGTCTGTGACCATTTATAAACAAGCATGTCCTATGTGACCCAGCTTCACAGTCAGTCTGAGCTCTGTGCTTCTGGAATGGGGGTCTGTAGGCAGGAGCTTGTGTGTCCCTGGGGTCACTCACAGCCGACTTCACGCCACACCCTCCCAGCAATCCGGGATAAGGGAGTTTATGGAGATCTACCTTTTCAGGTAGATTGATTTCAACAGGCAGGGACAGGTAGGCTGACGGGTGGAGAACAGCCAGGGTCACACCTACCCAGAGTGGAAAATCCCCAGGTGAATTCATAAAAGCACAAGGTACCAGGCGAGTCCCACACCCTGGTCGAAGTTGATCCAGTGCTGGATTAAGAGTTCTTTATTCTCAGTTTCCCAGTTTACTGTGCTGGGACTGAGCAGTTGGCCAGGGTTTCAGGAACCTCCGTAAACAGTGTTCAGAACAGAAGAACGCTCGCACATCTGCCTCTCTGCAGATGCGGCCTTTTCGCAGAGTGACTGCGGTGTTGTCAGAGTGAATGGCAGCTAACGAGGGTTTGCCCGGCCACTGAAGCTGGGGTGAGGAATACTGACTGAGGACCTCTGTGGGTTCGAGCTCTAGCTTCCCTAGTAGGTAGTTTTGTGAACTCAGGAAGCCTCATCCTAGTTCGGACACAAGCTTTCACACGGGTTTACCAGATGACTGCTAATGGCTCCCACAAACAGTGCCTCCACGGCGGGGAGCAGTGGTTACTGCATGCCCGGTACCCTGTCATAGGCCACGTGGAGTTAAGCATGCTCCGTATTTCTGAGACTACTTTTAATTCTGCTATTATGGTAAGTGGGGAAACCGAGGCTGAGAGAAATCAAGTGACTTGTCCTAGAGGCAGACTCAGGACTTGAATCCAGGTCCAGTGCTCTTCAGCCTGCCCTGACGTATTCTGGTTATCTGGTCTTTTAGTCCACGGCCTGGCCATAACACTGTGGTTTCCACACTAAAGAACATCAGAATTCCAACCTCATGGAACCCCTATGTAGTAAGTTCTTCACTACAAACAGACCTTAGTCTGGCCCAGGGTTCTTTCTGCTTTTCTCTTCAGGGAACTAGGTGCTAGGCCTAGGCAAGTTGTGAGCTGTAATAACTAGACCCAGAATGCCTGAAGTCATTTATGCCATTGACTTCCCATCTGCTACCAGGTGGTGGTGATGGTGGTGCTGGTGCTGGTGGTGATGTTGATGATGATTTGGTTTTTTGAGACAGGTTCTCCTATGTAGTTTTGGCTGTCCTGGAACTAGCTCTGTAGACCAGGCTGACCTTGAACTCATGGATCCTTCTATTTCTGCCACCCAAGTGCCACCATGCCTAGCCTGTCACCAGATTATTGATGTGTATGAGATTTTATCTTTGAGTTGGTGAAGTGGCCCTCCCTCCCAGTCCTTACGGTGCTCTACTCACCCTAGGGTTGGGACGGTGATGCTGAGACACCTGAAAACTCATGTCATAGCTATCTCTTATTTTAGCAGATGAAAGGATGAGAGAGAACATGAATGTTTGCCAGAGTCACACAAGAGTGGCATGAAGCTAGAATTCAAACTCTTGACTCCAAATCTGGTTCCAGCTTCCTCAAATGACACAACTGTATATATAAATCAATCCAGAATCCCTTGTTGACTTCTGGACCAATCTCCCAGGTTGTTTTAAGGAAATGCCTCTCCCATGTTGCCCCAGCTCTCCCCCACCCCCTTTTCACACACAGAGGCTGGAGGAGGCAGGAAAGGGACAAGGGAGGGAAAATTGGGAAGCCCCAGCACCTACTAGAACTTTCGCGGCTTTGCTTGCTGTTTTGGTATTTGTCTCCATGGTTACCCACCACCTCTGCCAAATGATTCAGTGTCTCAACAGCAATGACACAGGATTCCTTTTAAAAATAAATTTCAGCACAATAATAGGCCAGCTGATAGGTGATCATAACTAAATTTATGTGCTTCTCAAAGGAAAGTAGGCAGGGAGGTGTTATTTCTACCAGTCTGGAGTCCTGGGTGCTTAGATCCAATAGGCTCCAGGTCAGTTCTTTGTCCTTCCTGTGTTCCCCAAGCCTAGGGCTATTTACTGCCCTCCTCTGTACCTGACCTAACAGCTTTTTGACCCTTAGGTAAATCGTTTGGAATGCACAAATCACTGATTTCACTGATTTTTTTGTTGTTGTTGTTTGCTTGTTTATTTATTTATTTATTTTGAGACAGGTTCTCTGTGTAGTCTTGGTTGTCCTGGAACTCACTCTGTAGACCAGGCTGGCCTTGAACTCATGGAGATCCACCTGCCTCTGCCTCCTGAGTTCTGAGATTAAAAGCATGTGCCACCACTGCCCAGCTAGGGGCTAGTACTGTATAAGAGCCCTTCAATGGTGGGTCATGAATAGAGTCAGAGTGGATTCAGTGTGAATTAATAAACTTACCATGGGTTCCCCACCATTTTGCTTTTCCTAATGAGTGATACATTGTAGATTTTATTTCATGTCCAAAAATTTATGAGCACTGCCTTAATCCAGCTGCCATGCAAAGTGGTATAATGATGAGTAAGATAATGTCCATTTTCTTCAAAATTCCAAAGTCTAGCTAGAGCTATTTCATCCAAAACCAATATATAGGAGCTAGGTATAGTGATATATACCTGTAACCCCAGCATTTGGGATACTGAGGCAGGAGGATTGGGAGTTCAAGGCCAGCTTGGGCTATATTGCAGGACCCTACTCAAAAAACCAAAACAACAATTTAAAAGTACATAGTAAGATAAACGATGCCAGGAATCTCCCTAGAGTGGCAATACCAGGGCTTTTTAGCATCAACAATATTTCCTCTCCCCTCTTACAATTATTAGCTTTCAAGGCCTGGAGACAGGGCTTCACCCAGTATCAAAGTTCCCTCTTATACTATCACCTTACTTCAGTGGTCCTCACCTGTGGGTGACTTTGCCTCATCCCCCAGGGGTGTTCAGTAATGTCTGATGGCAGCTAAGTGAGCAGGCACCCTTAGGAGCAGGCCTCCTATGCTAATGCACCTTCAAATGTCCCTTGCTTGGTTTTAGCTAGAATCTTTTTGGGGAGGAAGAAGCTGAGCATGCCCAGACTGTCCCCATCCTCCATCTTTAGCTCTCAAGCTGAGCATGCCCAGTACTGTCCCCATCCTCCATCTTTAGCTCTCAAGCTGAGCATGCCCAGAAGTGTTCCTGTCTCCATTTTAACTGTTCACATTTGTGCTCCATAACCTTGAGCTAAGCACACTTAGGAATGTCTCCCGTCTTTCCTTCTTGAACTGTGACCTTCAACTAGCATGCTTCGTAAGTACATCCTAAACTGAGCATGCTCTCTCTGAAAGGCTCCTGCCTCTAAATGCTCTCCCATGTGAATATGCATAGGCTCCCTGAACAAAACCCCGACAATTCCTTGGAGAGGGCACTGCTTTGGAAATACATCCAATGCTGTTCTTATGTGCTGTAGGTAACAAACTTTCCCATTCTTTGGTTTTCTGGTTGTGCCATTGGCTTTTGCTCTCAAGTAAAACCTACTGCATTCAGTTACATCTGGAACCCTTGGTGGCTGCCCACCTTGGCTGTGGTGATGGAGTGAGGTATGATACTGCTGTCATGTGACAGCGAGGAGCCAGGGACACTGTAGTGCCCAGGGCTGTCCTACAGTGCCCAGGATCGTCTGACTCCATGTGTCATCAGCGTCAAGGCTGGGAGACACTGCCTTACTCTAACAGCCCTGCTGTGGGTTAGAACTCAGACGTGGAAGGGCGCCAGGGAGTCAGGCATGCTATGCAAGCTCCACCCTGTCACCACTTTGCAGTTTTAGGATCTATCAAATGTAGATAGTCATGACTACCCTCATCTCTCTGACAAGAGCATTTGAGATGAAATAAGAGAAAGCAAACAAGAGTCGCTGGGCCAGTGATTTGCAGAGGCAGATGGACAGTAAGGCTGGGACCACAGTAGTCAAATGGTCCAGATTCTGAAATTTGCCAAAATAGTTTCAATTCCAAGTATTTTGTCTTTTCTATTTCTATTTGAACCAAGTGTGATTGATCTCTTATGCCTACTAATTCCAACACCTTGTGTTTAGTCTCTTGTATGTAGTAATACCTTGTCTCAAAACCCAACAATACTGAGCCAGAGAGATGGCCCAGGGGTTAAGAACATTGAATGCTCTTCCAAAAGACCTGGGTTTGATTCCTGGCACCCATGTTGCAGCTCAGAACCATTTGTAACTCCAGTTCCACCAGGCAGGAAAGTGATGCACATACTCAGAGACAAAACACCTGTACAAAAAATAATAATAATTAAATTACAAAACCCAAAGTAAATAGTTCTTTCAAGAATAAGTAACACCTTGGTCTAGTTCTCCTCCTGGTTTTTGCTTGTTTTGTTTTTTGAGGCAGAGTCTTGCCATATAGCCCAGGCTGGCTTCTAACTCCCAACTGGCCTGCCTCAGCATCTCTCAAGGCTTGTCTGGGATCGCAGACATGTGTCACCATACCCAGCCTCATCTAGATCTTGCTCCTTTTCCTGCTATAGAATATTAGTTTAAGATGTGTTACATTCATCTATGCTGCAGAATATTTGTTTAATGATGCAAAGATGTATTGCATTTTTTTATGTTGCATTTGTTTAATTACGTAAAGTTGTGTTACTTCACCTGTCTAAAATACCCAATTGGTCTAATAAAGAGCTAAATGGCCAATAGCTAGGCAGGAGAGGGATAGACAGGGCTGCCAGGCAGAGAGAATAAATAGGAGGAGAAATCTAGGCTTGAAAGAGGAAGGAGGAGAGAGAAAAGGAGGAGAAGAGGACACCAGGACCAGTCACCCAGCAACACAGCCAGCCATGGAGTAAGAAGAAAAGAAAGATGTATAGAATAAAGAAAGGTAAAAAGCCCAGAGGCAAAACATAGTTAAAGAGAAACAGGATAATTTAAGTTAGAAAAGCTGGCTAGAAACAAGCCAAGCTAAGGCTGGGCACTCATAAATAAGAATAAGTCTCCGTGTATTTATTTGGGAGTTGGGTAGTGGGCCCCTGAAGAGTTAAAAAAAAAAAAAAACCTACATTTTCCTCTCTTTCTTTGTTGTAAAAAATTTGGGGGAAAATTAACAATTACATACATAATGTTTTCAAATACAAAGCAAAAAAGGAGACCACAATAACATTGATTTACAAATGACATTTCCCTTACTCTGTGGTAGATTGTTAAGATCTGCCTATGATCTAAATTGCACGACAAATTTTATTTTAATAGTGTTATCCCACAATTTACCTACTAACCATCTTCTTTTGGACTTAAAAATTCATTGTTATTATTATTTTGGTTTTTCGAGACAGGGTTTCTCTGTGTAGCTTTGCGCCTTTCCTGGATCTTGCTCTGTAGACCAGGCTGGCCTCAAACTCACAAAGATCTGCCTGGCTCTGCCTCCTGAGTGCTGGGGTTAAAGGCATGCACCACCACCGCCCGGCTATTATTATTATTACTACTACTATTATTATTGTTATTATTATTATTATTAGTGTGTGTGTATGATGTGTGGCACATCATCCCACACACGTGGACATCAATGGACAACTTTTAAAAGTCACTTCTCTCTTTTCACCTAGGTGAGTCCCAGGCATTGACTCAAACGGAAAGACCATTTTATGGTTCTTTCATGTAAACTGCCAAACTACCTTTAAATCTTCATGTGAATCTGGTTGGTTTGCATGATTTCTCTCTCTCTCTTTCTCTATTTGTGTTTGAGGCAGGGTCTCACTTTAGTCCAGGCTGGCCTACAACTCACTATATAGCCTAGGATGGCCTGGAACTCCCAGCACTCTTCCTGACTCAGCCTCATGAGTGCTAGGATTATAAGCGTGGTCATCAGCCTGGCTTCCCTTCTCAGATGTGGACTTAAATTGTCTCCTTGAGAACTTGTGCTGAAGGACCCTCGCAGTGGGTACTTGGTACCTTCTTGGCTCTCCTGGCTCCTACCCATCCAGGCTGAGATGCAACAGTGCCCTTAAACTTGCTTGGGTGACTCTTTTGGACTCAGGCTCACCAGCTGCACTGGCTTGTGAGTTGGAGGAATTCTCCTTTGGGGCCTGTAATGGGGATTCCTCCAGGGCCTGATCAGGTTCAGTCTGTCACTGCCTCTGAGAGGCCTTCTTTTCCCCTCAGGCAGCACAAGAACATCTGACATGGCAGTATGGGAGCCCACAACTGACTCAGTTTCCCAGTTTGAATCTGAAGTCTATTCTGAGTCAATAGAGTTCAAGCTTGCTTGCTCCAGGGCTGTGAGAAAGTCCTGATTAGCCCACGGGAAGAAACACACTATCTAGCTAGACACAGGCTGCTGATGCCTACTGGAGGTACATTGAGATAGAAAATGAAACTAGCTGCTCCTTTACTCAAGGACAGGATAGATAGTGGCTGAATGCCTGTGCTGTGCATTGTTCTGTCTCTGTCCTTCAAAACTGTATATAAGCTTGCTGTGAAATAAACTCGGGGCTGTCCAGCATGGACCGGCAGTCCTCTCGACTCTTTCCTGTCCTCTTCCTTGTCTCTTCAATCCGCATGTCCTCACCCAGATACCCAGCTGATTGTTAGCAGGCTCCAACATGGCAGCTCAGGACAACCCCAGGACACAGCATTTCCTGCTCTGGGTGACCACCATGAGTGAGTTCTTGTGCAGTTCTGAGCATGGAACCCAGGTCCTTGTGCATTTGAGGCAAGTGCTCTGCCACTGAGCCACACCCCAGCCTCTGCTTTTTTCTGTTTTCTAGACGTTTCCTTTCCCAACACTCAGTGTTACCCCCAGGTCCATATGTAACGAGCCTCCTGTCACATGCCTGTTAGCCCCTCTCAGGGTCTTCAGGTTTCTCCATCAGCTAGTCCTGGCTATATGTGGAAGACCCCTTCACTTCTCTGAGTCCATTTTCTGCGGAATGGAGACAACCCCAGCGTTCAGGGTGTGGCATTGGTGAACACTATTCCCACTCAAACCTTAGCTCCTACTTTTGACAAAGATAGTAGCAGAGAGCACATATATTTTCTTCTCCCTCCTGAACATCCATTCACAGAGTCTGAAGGAGGAACAAGAACTGCCTGGCTGGGAGCATGAGAACAGAGCAGGGACTTTGGAGTGTTTCTGAAATGCCAATCGCGGCTATGAGTAAACAGGAAGCAGGGGGAGTCGCAGCTCCAAGGGAGCCGCAGACGAGTCTATCTAGGATTTCTAGGTGATCTGCTTTGTTTGGACCAGGTTAGGGTCAGGAGGGAGAGCAGAGGAGGAGGGAGAGCAGAGGAGGAGGGAGAGCAGAGGAGGAGGGAGAGGCAGAAACCAGGAGGATAACAGACGGCTCTTGCTGTAGACCTGCCGTGGACACAAGAAGAGAATGGTTATCTGTAACTAAGGATGTCAGGCCTTCACCAGACACTCTGTCAGAACCTTGATCTCGGTTTCTGCAGGTTATTTATTTATTTATTTTTGCAATCTTTCTACTGATTTTGAACGCTTATAGTCCCTGCTACCCATTCTTTTTGTTTCTTTATAGACAGACACCAATCTCATCCTGAGGGCTCCACCCTCACTACCTCTTGAACTCCTGAAGTCTCTGCCTTTACACACCATCACACTGGGGCCTTGGGGCTCAATATTTTAATTTTGGGGCCCACAAACATTCCCTCCATAGCATGTAAATACGCACATATTTACAAAGAGGACTAATGTGACCCTCTTAGCATTACAAATATTCTTATGCAATATCTGCAGTCATCATACACTTATAAACATTCTTAGAACACAAAGAAAAAAGCGGAAATTGGAAAATGATAGCATATGATCTAATACTTATCCTACTTACCTTTCTGTTGCTCTGATAAGACACCATGACCAAGGCAACTTCTAGAAGAGTTTATTTGGGGCTTATATTTCAGAGGGTGAGTCCATGACCATCATGGCAGGGAGCATGGCAGCAGGCAAGCAGGCATGGCACTGGAGCAGTAGCTGAGAGCTCGCGTCTTGAGACACAACCACCAGGCAGAGAAAGACACCTGGATTGGTGTGGACCACAAAGCCTGCCCCCAGTTACCTCCGCCAACAAGGCCCACAACTCCTAATCCTCCCTCAAACAGTTCCACCAACTGGGGACCAAGTAGTCAACTATATGAACCTGGGGGGAGCAATTCTCATCCAAACCACCACAATAATCAATAACAGACTTGCTTGTGAGAAATAGAAACAGATGGGTTAGTTGATTCTCATTTTCTCTCATTTGTAGCTAGAGTTTTCCTGCCTGGCCCACAGTCAGGACAAATTTCTGTCACGGGCCAGTCCCACAGCCGCTCAGACCCAACCAAGTAAACACAGAGACTTATATTGCTTACAAACTGTATGGCCGTGGCAGGCTTCTTGCTAACTGTTCTTATATCTTAAATTAATCCATTTTTATAAATCTATACCTTGCCACGTGGCTCGTGGCTTACTGGTGTCTTCACATGCTGCTTGTCATGGCGGCGTCTGGCAGTGTCTCTCTCTGACTCAGCCTTCCACTTCCCAGAATTCTTCTCCCTGTTAGTCCCACCTATACTTCCTGCCTGGCCACTGGCCAATCAGTGTTTTATTTATTGACCAATCAGAGCAATTTGACATACAGACCATCCCACAGCACCTCCCCTTTTCTTTTTTTCTATTTTTTTTTTTAAAGAGGAAGGTTTTAACTTTTACACATCTCCAAAGCCAGCTTGGTATATTTGGGAATTTGGGCGTAGCTTCTCTTACTACTTCCTGCTGGAGGGGGGCGCTGTATCTTATGGGGACACAAAAAAAATTTTAGGATTATGGAGTAGTCCGTGAGGGTGTATCGTCTGAGCCAGTTGCCTTGAAACGGTTCTGGATGTTGGATCATCTGGGCCATGGTGTCATCGGAGACCTTTCAGGTGGTCTTGGCTAGTCAAACCTGATGTATCTTAATCTGGAACAAATCCATAGCCTCTGGCTTTCTGTGGAAACAAAAGCAGAGTCTCCTTTCCAAAGCAGCATATCCCTACATCCAAATTTTGAAGTCAAGGTACCTTTAAAATATACATTTTGGCATAACTCAACAGCTTTTACAGTCAAATGTTTTTCTTCAGTTAGGAATACCAAAGAGAACATATTCCAGATTCTCTGTGTGGTAGCCATCTTTATGTGGCTTATTTTTATATTACCTTGAGCCTATTGCTTTAAACTGCAGCATTCTAAGACTGAAACGGTGCTGTGGCTGCTGGCTCCACCTACCTCAGCTTCCCAACATGGCGGTGATACGTTTATCGCCAGCTCTGGGAGCCTTCGTGGGTCTATGCTTCTATCAAAGCAGCGTGTAGCTCAGAAACCTCTTTTTTTGTTTTGTACTAGCAAAGGCTAAATCCACCACTCAGCTTAATGTGTCACTTGCAGACGCCTCATTCCCGCCATACTGCAGGTTGAGCACACAAGCCAGGAACCCACCATAGTAGCTCAAACACACAGGCTGCCGCTAACTTGAAAGAGACAATTAGGAACTGTTTTCAGCTCTGTTTAGAACCTTTTTTTTTTTTTTAACGCTTTCTCAGGTTTTAAGTGGAAATTCCTGCCCCACATTCTGGCACCATTTGTAGCTAGAGTTTTCCTGCCTGGCCCACAGTCAGGACAAATCTCTGTCACGGACCAGTCCCACAGCCACTCAGACCCAGCCAAGTAAACACAGAGACTTATATTGCTTACAAACTGTATGGCTGTGGCAGGCTTCTTGCTAACCGTTCTTATATCTTAAATTAATCCATTTTTATAAATCTATACCTTGCCACGTGGCTCGTGGCTTACTGGCATCTTCACATGCTGCTTGTCATGGTGACGTCTGGTAGTGTCTCTCTCTGACTCAGCCTTCCACTTCCTAGAATTCTTCTCCCTGTTAGTCCCGCCTATACTTCCTGCCTGGCCACTGGCCAATCAGTGTTTTATTTATTGACCAATCAGAGCAATTTGACATACAGACCATCCCATAGCACTCATTTCTACCATTCACACCTTCCCTGTACTTTGAAAACTGTGTCTGTCTCTCACACTGGTATCTGAACAATCCATGAACCCTATTGACACTCAAAGGTCATGTTTTTGTTTTGAGGACACAGGCCAGTAGGTAGAGGAGTGTTTTTCTGGGGCCTGAGCAACGTTAGGCAAAAGAGCAGATGTTAGATCACACAGAGCCAAACAAGTACCAGGTCCTGAGTGATGGAGGCTGCCCCACATTCTGTAACCAATTTAAGGTTTGTGAGTTGTGATGTGGGGGCTGTCTAAAGCACTGGGCCATGTGGGGACCCCTCATGTGGCATTGCCCTCTGCCTTTCTTTAAGCCGTGTGTAAAGCACAGTCAAGAATTTACCTGAGTCAGACTGACCACACACACTGAGTCCCTGTCCTGCCCCTCACAAGTCTGTGATGAGGGAAACAACCACTGACTGTCTCAGACTTCAGTTTCCTCATTTGGAAAGTGGGTGTCATGACAGGATTCTTCTCTAGGGCTGTGTCTTAGTTAGAGTTTCTATTGCTGTGAAGAGACACCATGACCACAGCAACACTTATAAAGGAAAACATTTAATTGAGGTGGCGGCTCATAGTTCAGAGGTTCAGTCCACTATCATCATGGCGGGGAGCATGATGGTATGCAGGCAGACATGATGCTGGAGAAGCAGTTGAGAGTTCTACATCTTGCAGGATGTAGTTCTACAACTTGCAGCACAGGAAACCTCCAAGCCCGTCCCCACAGTGACACACTTCCTCTAACAAGGCCCTACCCACTCCAATGAAGCCACACCTACTAACAATGCCACTCCCTATGAGCTTATGGGGGCCAATTACATTCAAACTACCACAGGCTGTCAGTGCAGACTAGCTCCCAGCATTTGGAGGGGCAGAGGCAAAGGGAAGACTGGTCTGCATCTCATGTCCTCCCCCCCCCCCCAGCTTGTTCTGTTCCATGTCGACACCAAAACTCACATTTCTAACGCCTCTTTACACCAGCCTCACCCTTGTCCCTGAGGACAGCTTCCCTTGACCATCCTGCAGGCCTCTGCTTCAAGAGACTGATGGCCTGGCAGGCTTCACCCTCAGGAAGGTCAGATGTGGGGAAGAGGTCACAAACAGACCCTGAAATTGGGTCTTGAGGTCCCATGTGATCAAAATATTGTCCAGAAGGTGGGAAAGGAGCTTGGGGGGGGGGGGGATGAATGAATCCCTCTTGGACACCCCACTTTGGGCCTATAGACTCTTTTTTTTTTTTTTTTAAGATAACATCTTATTATGTAGCCCTGACTGGCCTGGAATTTGTTGCTATGTGAGACTAGCCTGGAACTCACAGAGATTGACCGGTGTCTGTCCTCCAGAGTGCTGGGATTGGAGGTGTGGAGGTGTGTTCTACCACATTGAGCCCCCATAGACTCTAAAAAAAACTGTCTGCCTGTCTATCGTGTGTGTGTGTGTGTGTGTGTGTGTGTGTGTGTGTGTGTGTGTTATGGTATGTTATGTGTGCATGGCTGTGGCACACGTGTAGAAGTCAGGGGACAATGTGAAGTCAGCACTTTCCTTCACTTTTATGTGGGTTCTGGTGAGCAAAGGCAGATCACCAGGCTTAGGTGGTAAGGGCTTTACCCACTGAGCTGTGGCACTGGTCCGAGACACTTCGTCTGTGGGGAGGGTAATCAGAGAGGGACCCTCTGAGGCAGGTGCTCAGGTAGCCATGGTTGGCTCCGAAATGTTCCTGATTGCATAAAGTCTGCAAGGTGATGTTTTAAAACTGTTCCACACAGCGCCAGATAATGTCAAATGTTCAGTATATGGCAAACAGCCACATTACACATGGGTGTTGTTATCGTCAAAATGAGAGTCTGAGGGCCGACTCTCCCTTTCAGAGGTAGGTTAGAAATAAAAGAGATAGATGTGGCTACCCTGTTGGCCTTTGCACAAGGTGAGGAGGCACTGGCTGAGGGAAGAGCAGTCAGCCCACTTGCCAGAGATGCCTGCTTTGCCCCCTGAAGGGTGTAACTGCCAACACCCTGTCCTTGACAGGCACTGTGGAGTTCTGTGGTTGCAGAGTGACTAGTCGGGGGCTTTCTCAGAGATTAAAAAATAGAAGACAAAAGTAGTCTTGTCCCTAGAGAAAACCCTGTTTACGGGAACCTTCTCTGTGCATGGATATTCGGCAACAGTTTCTCTGCACAGCCCCGAGGCGGAGCTTTACAGAGGACAGAGGAGCAGGTTGAGCCTGGAGAGGGTGAATGACTTGATGAAGGCCTTGCAGACCGAAATGGCTGTCTGGTGCCAAAGGCCACGCCTCTTCCATTGTTCTGAGATGCTGATTCGGCAGCATGGCTTGCTCTGGGGTGGAGCGTGAAAGCCTTCCCAGGAGACTCCTGGTGATTTCTAAACAGCTGCATTCCCAGGAGGATTAGGTGCTCAGCTCCAGGTAATTTGAAGTTCATCCTGCTCCTCCTTGCTGGCGCCCTTGGGCAAGATTCCATTCTCATCGCCCTGTGCCCAGTGACTGTGGAGAGGAAAGCCTTAGCTTTGCCTCCCAGTGGCATAAATAACAAGGCCTCTCAGGGACTGGGCTGCCTGGTGCTGTGCTGAGGGCAGCATTGGGAATGACAGACAGTGGTGTTTTGTCCCCAGTGACGTCTGCAGGTAGCTCAGCCTTCTCAGCCATTCATCTAAAAAGTCTTAAGTCTCTGGGGCACATTATACTCCTCTGCCCCAGTTTCTCCTCCTGGTGTACGTGCCTGTCACCCTGGCCTGGTGTTGGCCCAAACAACTAAACTACTGTGTGTTGGTGCTGGGGATGGCTTTTAGACGCACACAGGTTCTGTTCATGACTGGTTCAGAGCTCGAGACCAGTAGCTTTTTGCTCAGTGAGTTTCCCTGAATCAAGGTTAGGCCAGGACTGACTTGTGCCAAGGCAGACCCTTCACTCAAAGGGTTTTATTGGGAGGGGATCCCAGCAAGCATTGCCTGAGGACCATGCCACGGGGCAAGGAAGAGAGCCTACAGCCTTTGGTGAGTGTGTTAGCTGTGAGCTGTTGGAGCTCAGCGCCACTGCAGCCTTCTGGAAGACAGTGTGGAAATGCTGGCTATTCATCTACCGGCTTTGGGCCCTGCCTGGCGTTGGTTAGGAACTGTTCTCAGGGTCATGAGCTCTCCTGTACTCATGGCTGCCCTGTGTTTGTAACATGGGAACCAGCCTCAGGTGCAGTGGCAGCACCTTGAAGTGAGCAGCTACCTGCAAATAGGGGTGCAGGGGGCAGCTCGAGGGTCTGCAATAGAACCAGCCCCTTCTTGGTCCTTCTGGGTTAGGGTTAGGGTTAAACAATGCTCTGAGCCACTGGATAGCCGTGAAAACTTTATTGCTCCAAGAACTTTACACGAGCATCACCGGCACCACATTTGGGCATATATATATATATATATAAAAGGCACAACTTATTATACAAATTCAATCCTTTGTCTCAGGCACCGGGCAGTCACCTCCAGGCTCTCTCCCTGTGCCATAGGTGGGTTTCAGGGGCAGCAGCTGCACTTGTCTGAGCCCCCTTTGCAGATGCAGCCCCGGGCACACTTGGCACAGCCTGGGGGGCAGCAGGGACAGCAACCTGGAAAGGTTAGTAGATGGACAGATGAGCTGTGGCTCTTCACTTCCCACTGCCTCTCCCATACCTTAGGAGGAGGAGGAGGAGGAGGAGGAGGAGGAGGAAACGAAGCACCTGTGGCAGGAAACCCTAGGGTAGGAGGCTGTGGGATTTGAGAGCCAGAAGGGACCTCAGAGGTCCACTAGGGTCCATCAGAGCCTCAGACAGGGGGTGAGCTTTTCAAAGGTCACAGCCGTGATAGAGATATGATTAGAAGTCAGGGCTCATGACTCCAGGCCAAGGCTTTTTACTCTTCCTCACTGGACTGGACAGTACCTGTCCCTAGTCCCCTCCGTGGATATTCTTAGTGCTGCATGGGCTGCAGCCTGGGAGAGCTCTGCCCCAGGTGTCTCCTTGGGTATCATCTCAGATCCCTCCCAATGAGAAAAAGGTCCCCAGAATCCCTCCACTGCCCACATGGGGAGGATAGGGACAGTGAAGGGTGAGGCTAGTCCACCCCCTCCCCCACCTGGCAGTGTCCTGGTGCCCATACTCACTCTTACGGCAGGTTTTACAGCTGCAGGTTGTACATTTGCAATTGTCTCCGCAGATGCAGATCCCTCCTAGGAGAGAGGGCAGAGACTGGTGAACACGAGGCTATTGACCTTGGGGAGCAGTGGGACAAGAGGGTGGCCCCAGTGCCTGTGGATGGTCCAGTGGTTCTAGCGACAGGCCATGGATTGGGAATGGGGTGGCAGCATCAGCTAAGCCTGGGTTACTTGTGGAAATGCACATTCCTGACCACAACAACCCTTGAAACAGGTCCATTTATAACTCTGTGTAGGGAAGGAACCAGGAGTTTAAAAACACAACACAGCTGGTACTGATGTCCAATCAGGCTTGAGAACTAACAGATAAGGCCAACCCCAGCAAGGTCAAGGTTCCTGTGACAACCATCAAGGGCTTCCATAGTCTCTTCTTGACAAGGCCAGTCAGAAACCCTGAATGGAAGGCAGAAAGGGGCACAGAGATGGGGGGAGGGAGACCATATTTACTTTTATTTAGTAAAAAACGACTCATACTTATTTGTCTTTCTAAACTCATCCCATTCATCATGTTCAACTTCAGAACACAAGAATTTTCTTCATCTTTTGCAGGTTTTGGGGACAGACATGTACTGTTAAGGACGAAGGATGCTTTTGAAATTTTTAGATGCTATTTTTCAAGGCTTGTGAAAGCACAGGATGGTTTTGACCCCTGGCCTCCCTCCTCCTGGTCAACATACTTCCTGGTACCAAGCAACCCAGATTGGCTTTGAATTTGGGTTCCCCTGCCTCAGCCTTCAACCAGTGCTAGAATCACAGGTAAGCACCATTACAACTGGCTTTTACTGGCTTGAGGTCCCAGCTAAGCCTTTAAGCGCTGATGTGTGCAAGTACTTGCTAATTTTAGCCTTTCCGTAGACTGTATGCAAGCAACCCACAATGAGTAACCTCAGTTTGTAAATGAGGAAACTGAGACCCATCAATCAAATGTGTTAGGGAATGAATGGCAGCAGAGGACCAAAACCAAGTGTCCAGGTTCTGGGCCATGGCTCCATTCCCTACTCTGGTGGCTGCCACGAGGGACCTGCAGCTAGAAGGACTAAGGTTTCCAGGTCCCTTCCTTTGCTATTCCCTGGACCAGTGCATCCGTTTCAGCAAATCTGGCTGGGAGCCAGCAGAGTGGGAGCTGCCCCAAAGGTCGCAGATCCAGGATAAACCTCATCCAGGGTGCCTAAGTGAAGAAGGAGTTTCCTATAGTCCCGCATGCTGCCTGCAGGATACAGGGGCAAAGCTGTAAGCCCCCAAGTGGGCCTCCTTACTCACCGGACATACACGTGCATTCCCCGGGGTCCATGGTCCAGGTATGTGAGTGGCTGTGAAAGGGAGGCTGAGGCAGCAGCAGCTGGAGGCTCCCTCTTTATAGTTGCGTAGGTGTGGACTACAGCTCACCCCACCTCTCCCTGGGGCCAGACGCCCTGCACACGGCCCAGTAAGACGCTCTGGGCTAGGAGGTGGGGAAGGCAGGTGGCAGAGGGCAGAGGGCCCTCTGTGAAAGGGCTCGACCTGCCCTACCCGCTTACTTGCCAAAGTGTCAAGGAAGCAATGTGAGGTCCCAGTGGCGCTCAGTGCTCGGGTTGTTAGCCACACACATCCAGCTACACAGAGTTACCTGCCACTTCTGTTCCCTCCTGCATGGGGCCACTCCTGCCCAGGCTCAGATTTCCATCCTCTCCCATGGCTGGTCTTTAAAGCCCTTATCATGGGTGAGAAGGTGGAAAATCAGGGGAATGTGCCCATCCAGACTTGGGACCTTTCCTTCTAGACCACACATGGAGTAGAAGAAGCAAGAGAAGACCTGGTAGGGGCATTTAACCAGCCCCAACTTCCATCCCAACCTCATTCTTTCATAAGACAGCCACCTACCTTTCAGTGGGATGCAGAGTGCCACGTAGATGATAGGATGCCCCATAGCTGCAGTGATATCTCTCTCTCTCTCTCTCTCTCTCTCTCTCTCTCTCTCTCTCTCTCTCTGTGTGTGTGTGTGTGTGTGTGTGTGCTCATGTCCCTTGATTAAAGCATCTCTGTACTTTGTTCAGTGTCTTGTACAAGGGTTTGTGGATATTGAATACATGAAGGAATGATGGATGGATAAGTCAGAAGAAATAACAAATGACTGAAGACATGAACTGGAAAGTGAACTAATGAATGACGGAATAATGCTTGAGTGCCCTTCATGTGGCTATATTGATGACCTCTGATGAAAAGCGATTCTACCATTCAGTAAAGGGAAGGCATGCATCCTGGCTCCAACTTCCTCCCCATTCCCAGCTTGTCTCCATCAGTCAGGCCCTAGCCTGACCCAGGATGCTTGAACTGAGACTATCTAGCGGGGAGAAAGGGACTTGACATCATGGGCATCAGAAGAGCTCCATGGCAGGTACTGGGGAAGAAGAAGTAATGAGAATGATGTGATGGAGTAGAGGTGGTCCCTGAAGGCATCCATAGTCTAGTAGTGGGCACTCCTTCATTCTCGCTTTCCAAGAACCTGCACTGTGCTGGGAGCTGGGGGTCCAGTGCTGATTAAAACTAGAGCTCATGGTTGAGAGCATCAGGAGGGCAGCTCAGCTCAGGAGCTGCATGCATGCGTGTGGCTGCTCACAGTCTTTCTGGGCCCACACTTGAGCTCGTCCCAGCCCATCCATGACACCGTGTTCCCCACCTCCAGCAGGTATCAATACTGCCAAGGGCCCGGCCCATGGGACAAGCCCAGAGATGGGAAGGCATGTTCTTCTACCTATCTAAGCCATCGATCTCAGCTCTTTACCACCTGAGACAGCAACTGTTCCCTCTTTGGACAAATGACAGTGTGATATTGCTTAAGGACAATCGAATGACAATGTTAAAACCCAATCCCTTAATACTTCTGTATTTCCCAATTTCTGGGCTGTGCAGGTTGAAACAATATGCAACACTCTCTGGTCTAATCCAGGCTAAACTGTGTCCAAGATGGTCCAGGGCCTGAGATGGATCATATCAGGCTTTTTCACGTCTCTGCCTGTTCTCTGGCTCTCAGCTCCCGATGGAGGTTAGTGGAAGGAAACAAGTCCACCCTGAGGACATGAAGTGTCTGGAAGCCTAGCTTCAACCCCTACACAGAGTTACACGTCAGGGTGGCCAGATGGTGCTTGCTGCCAAGCCTGATGACCTGAGTTTGAGCCTTGGACCCCCATGGAAATAGATAGCTGACTCCTGCAGACCTCCACATCTGGACTATGGTACACATCTTCTCACGCACAAAAAATGAATAAATGTAAAAAAAAAAAAACTTTAAAGAAATAAACATGTTTTTGGAGAAGTGAAGCTTTAACCATGTGGGATTGATTCCAGGAGTCTTTGAATCTGAAGATTAAGTTCTAGACCGTCTTACAGGGTTGGTAAGTACATGTAAGTATACAACATTTCCCTCACAGTGCTCTGAAGCGGTCCTGGCTGTCCTCAAACTCTGTCCTCCTGCCTCAAAATGCCGCGGTTACAGATGCAGCTGTGCCCAACAGCTCTTCTTTTACACAGCAGTTAGACTCCTTTGAGCCACTGAGTCCTAAATATCTCCGTCCCCAGAAATGACCACTACTTCACACCTAAGCACATTTGAAAGGAGTGTCTGATGCCACCTCTACACAGCACAAGGTAACCGAGTTTGTCCCTTCCCTTCCTGTGCAGGTGAAAATAAAGCGTACGCTGTCTGTAGCAGAAAATGCTACAGAGAAGTGTCTGGGGCTCAGGGCCGAGGCAGGGCTTCCATCATGCAATCGTAGCAGAGAAAGGTTTAGTATCTTGACATTAGCCCATCCCCATGTTTGCTTTTCCCAGTTTCTCTACGTAAGCTCTATTTATCTTTCCCTCCCTCCCTCCCTTCCTTCTTTTTTCTGTTTTTTTTTCATTTATTTTAATTTTTACATTTTTGAGATGATAATATAGTTACAACATTTCTCCCTTCCGTTTCCTCCCTCCAAACCCTCACATCCCCACCCCCACTCCCATGGCCTCTTTTTTCCACTGGTTGTTATTGCATACATATCTTACGTATATTCGTATATATTCCTAAATATAACCTGCTCAGTCTGCATAGTGTTACTTGCACGTATGTTTTCAGCGCTGAGCATTTGGCACTGGGCTACCCAATGCTGTGCTCTTCCCTGGGAAAGACCACCTCTTCTGCTCCCAGCTTTCCCCAGCCACCTTTGGGCAAGTTGAGGCCCCGTGGACTTTTTCCCATCTAGTTTGGCATGACTATTGTTATCAACCTTGTTCAGCTCATGTTTGGGCAGTCAGGTTGAGGAGGCTTACTGGGTATAGCTTCTCCTGTTACTAGAAGACACACCCTCGCCAAACTCCCTGATCCCCTGGCTCTTACAGTCGTTGTGCCTCCTCTTCCACAATGTTCCCCGAGCCTTAGGTTCTGGAGTGTTTTGGAGATGTATCCATTGGGACTGGGCTCCACAACCCTACATTTTGATTGGTTGTGGTTTTCTGTAGAGGTCTCTGCCTGTTGCAAAGAGAAGTTTCCTGGAGGAGGGGTGAGGACTGCACTTATCTATGGGTATAAGGACACACATTTATAGATTGTTGTTAGGGACTGTGCTGGTTTAATAAATTAGTGGTTGTAGACTCTCCTCCAATAACCACGACTTCACTAGCACTGAGTAGTTAGCCGTGTTCCAGAACCAGGCATGGTTTCCCTCTTGTTGAGCAGGTCTTAAGTCCAATTAGAGAGCTGTTGGTTACCACCAAGGTATGCATGCCACTACTACACCAGTAGGGGTACTGTGCCGTCCTGGTTGTTGGTGTGGTTCATAGGGTAGGACTCTTGGTTGCCTCCTTCCTTTGGAAGCTTACATGGTACCTTCTGCTACCATGAAAGCTAGTCCTCAGGGAGGGAACATTCAGGTCAGTTTTAGCTCAGGGGTTTCTGGGTTCTTTCTGGGTGTCTTCAGCAACAGGGATTTACCTTCCACTTCTTGGGGGTAACCAAGGCAACAGCAATGGGCTGTATGTTTTGGGACTTTCTTGGACAGTCCTGGCCAACAACTCAAAAGAGGGCATATGTCTGGTGTTGAGGTTTTTGTTAGGTGGGCTTTGGCTCTTAAAGGGAACACTGTCAGCCCAGATGAGAAAAGTTCATTAGAGCTACATGTGTATTCTTTAAACACAGAATTATGTGTATCATAGGTTTGTTTTTGGTAAATAATTAATAGTATGATTCCTTGTGACTTTTTCAGACCTCCTTGTGTTACTTTACTTACTCCTTCTTTCTTCTGTATTTATCTCCCCCTTCCCTAAAGAACCCTTTCCCCTCTTCCCCATCGGATCATCTGTATCGTTATCCCCTTTCTCCTCCTCCCGCCTTCTTCTCTATTTACCTCCCTCCCTCTCCCTAAAATGTGCTCCCCTCCCATCTCTTCTGACTTACCGCGTCTACCCCACTATCCCCCTCTCTATTGTTCCCCAGCCCCCTATCCTGGCAATGCTCCCATTGTGCTTTCCCGGTTTCTGTAGTTTCTACATTTCACTGTATGTGCGCCTGCACGCACAGGTGTGGAGGCCGGAGGACAACCGCCGGCAGCTGGTTCTCTCCTTCTAGCCTGTGGGTCCTGGGGATTGAATTCAGATCATCAGGTTTGGCTGCAAGTTTCTTCATCCACTGAGCTACCTTGCTGGCCCTCTTCCTCCCCACCCCTCTCTCCTTCCTTCCTTCCTTCCTTTCCTTCCCTCAGATAGGGTCTTGCTATGTAGCCTTGACTGGCCTGGAACTTACTATACAACACAGCCTGGCCTCAGACTCACAGAAATCTTTCTGCCTCAAGCCTTCTGAGTTACAGACATGTGACCCTGTACACGATTCTCTTCTATTGTTTGAGCTTCTGTGTTTTAGACGTGCTCTCCTGATGTTCACCAGGCTGACACGGAACCTGTGACCTTCCAGACTCCTGACATTACAGGCTTGAGCCACCACATCTGGCTTGCTGGACCCTCTTGATGTGCGTCTTCCCAGGAGCAGGCTGGAGCCAGCAGTTTTTATTATGTTGCAGGTGTACTGGCTTCTCTAGACCACAAGCATCTCAGGGCAGAGGCTGTGGCTTCACATTGCCATGCCCAGGCACATTGAGTACTTCTGCACAGTAGGTACACAATGAATATTCACGAGTCGATGATGACTAACTGGCTCAAGGAGCAGAGCTACCTCCAAGTGGTCCTCTCTTGCTTTTGTCCAGAGATTCATAGAGCTACTCAGCTCGCCCGGAAAAGCTTGAGAGCAGAGTCCCACCGCAAGGGTTCAAATCCCAGCTTTGCTCCTTCTCTGCTACATGATTTAGGGCACGACTTTTCTGAGCCTTGATTTCCCCATCTGAAATGTCTGACTCATGCAAATGGTAACCCTGTAACTTCCATCATGAAGGTTAAATGCGAGAACAGGAAGCAGCCTACCAAGCTCTCTGTTCAGAGCCGGCACAAAACTACATATTAACATAATGACTATTAATGATGTCATTACCGTCTGACTATATGACTTGGCAGTTGGTCCAGCCACCCATGGTGTGTGTGTGTGTGTGTGTGTGTGTGTATGTGTGTGTCACACTGAGGATGGAGCTCAAGGCATTGGGTGTGCTAGGCAAGTGCTCAACCACTGAGCCACACTCCCAGCCTTTACCCATGCGTTTGTATGCATCAGGCTCATCCCATAGGCCTTATTTATTTTCTGAGCAGGATGCCATAAGCAATATATCTCATGGAGTTTGAGTCCCTTTGACTTCTGCTTTAAAGCTCAGCCTAGTTTGAGCACCCTAGTTTGGGGACCATGGAGTGAAGTTCTTTCTAACTCTCCTGATAACAATTCCTTTTATTTTTCTCCCTCCCTCCCTCCCTTCCTTCCTTCGTATGTGGAGCTGTATACCTGTGAGCATGCATGTGGAACCATTGGGTGGTTTCCTGTATTGCTTCCTACTTTATTGCCTCGGGACGGGGTTTCTACTGAACAGGTAGCTCACTCTTCTGCTTGACTAGCTCATCAGAGTGCTCTGGGATCTGCCTATCTCTGCTCCATAGTGTTGGGGTTCCAGGTATATACAGCCCAGCTTCTCATTGTTGTTGTTTTGAGACAAGGTCTCTCTATGTAGCTCTGACTGTTCCTGGACTTGCTATGTAGACCAGGTTTGCCTTAAACTCACAGAGATCCTCCTGTCTCTGCATTCCAAGTGCTGCAGTTAAGGCATGCACCACCATGTCCAGTCCTATAGCCCAGCTTTTTACGTGGGTGCTAAGGATTTGAACTTGCATTCTCATACTTACACAGCAAACATGAGTTGTTGTTTTTTGTCTGTTTGTTTTGCCACAAACCATCTCCCCAATCCTAGTCTCTTCTTGTTTGTAGAACCCAAGATGGCCTCAACCTTGTGATCTCCTGCCTCCGATTCCTGAATGCTGGGGTTACAGGTATTTGCTACCGTACCTGGCATTCATTCCTAACTGTAGTTTCTATCTTTTGAGAGGTCAAGTTTACCTTCTGCAGAGAGTCCTGTCAGGGGGTATTTCTGATTAGTGAAGGACGAGGCTTGGGATGTCGGGGTACAGTCAGAACAACCAGGGGCTGTGTGCCTACCACCTGATCTTACACAAGCTGCCAAATGAGGACATGGAAGCCCAAAGAGACCAGCCACTGAGCCTGGGCTGGTGGGAGGAGGAGTCTGCACTTGGCTCTCAGGACTCACAGCCAGCACCCACACCTAGCGCTGAAGTGCTCGTGACAGAATACTTTAGCGATCTGGAGCAGCATGACACCACTACAGAGTGTTTATTAATTCATTTTTATTAGAAAAAGTTCAAACACACATAAAAAACCAAAATAACAGCATTTCTAACGCCATCGTAGTTACCACCCAGAATGAGCAAGATGCCGACGCCATCCTCTTGCCTTCAGATGCTTTAATGGTAAGGGATGAAGTGCCGCATTTCATGTCTTTAAATAGCAGTGATGTGCTGGTGACTCCCACGGTGTCCTAAACACCGGGGCTGCTCCCCTGAACTCCAGTGTCATGCCTTTGGCTGCCACTCAGCAAGCTGGCCTGCAGAGCTCCTGCCTACCCCTCCTCCCCCAGGACTCACCCTGGCTTGAGACACCGTCAGCTCCTGCCTAGATTCTAGGCTTGGTTCATGCGCCTTTGTGTGTCGCTGCCCTCTTGACCTGACTGGTTCTAACTGCTGCGCATCACTCTGAGTGAGCCCACGAAAAGCACATCATGTCATTGTCCTGCTCAAAGTCCCTTAGAAGCAGCAAAGCCCTTGGGTACCCACAGCCAGCCTCTGCTGTCTCTCCTTTGTTTCCCACGGCTCTTCCCAGTGTGTGTGTGTGTGTGTGTGTGTGTGTGTGTGTGTGTGTGTGTGTGTGTTTTCTTGCAGTGCTAGGGACTGAACCCAGGGCTCTGTACGGTGAGGGCAGCATTCTACCAGTGAGCCACACTCCCAGCCCTGCATCCTGTTTCTTCCTTGGTATGCATCGCCATTAAATATTCTGTGTATTTTGTTTATTTATCTTGTTTGCTGTCTCACTCCTTTTCCGGAATGGGTCCATGTTGTTGGGGTATATTCCCTCAGGTGTGTCTGGAAAAGTAGGGTCGGGTACAAAGCAGATGCTCAGCTCTTTCATTAACTTTTTACGAATGCATAGTAAGTATACATAAGAATGGGTTTCATTATGACCTTTGCATATATGCATACCATGCATTTTGACCACATTCGCCCCATGACTCTCTCTTGCCCCCTCCTGTTGACCCCTCCTCTTCTCCGCTAGTCACCCTTCTACTTTCAGGTCTCCTTTTTTTTTCTTCTTCTTTTTGCAACCCAATGAGTCTAATTAGGGCTGCTCCGAAGAGCTTGGGTGAAGGGTTATTTACAGGAGTATGGGCAGCTACTAGCAGCTACAGCACTGGAGAAAAAGACTCTCTTTCTCCCAGTAACCACTAACCTGCCTAAGATTCTCAGGGAGGGGTGGGGCCTCATAAGCTTGTCCCCTAGCTTCTTGAATCAGAGGTCTGTACCATCACACCTGGCTCCCATTTAGGTTTTATAATTTAAAATTTTATTTATTTAGTTTTGCGTGTGTGTGTGTGTGTGTGTGTGTGTGTGTGTGTGTGTGTGTGTGTGATTGGGTGGTTATGTGCACACATGCATATGTGCATATACACCATGGGACATGTGTAAAGGTCAGGGGACAACTTTCAGGAACTGGTTCTCTCCTTCCACCATGTGAGTCCCGGGGATTGACTTGGTGGCAAGCACCTTTATTGGTTGAACTATCTCAAAGTTTTCATACTTTTTTTTCTACATTTGTGAGCACACATAGTCTGCACACACATTGCTTTATCTATTTTTAAAGTTACCTAAGTGTAAGCCGGGTATGGTGGCATATACCCGTAATCCCAGCACTCAAAGGCAGAAGCAGGGTGATTAAGAATTTGAGGCCAACCTGGCTATAGAGACGCTATCTTAAAAAACAAAAAAGTACATAGTGGTATTGCCAATGTGGATATTGTCCTCCACCTCTTTCCTCTGCTGTCATGTGAGGTCCATCAGAGATGAAGCATAGTGTGTGTCTATAGCCATATGTGACAGAGAGAGATGGAGCCGGAGCCAGGGAAAGCTGTGCCCCTCTGAGAATGAGGCTGATTTTTCCTCCCAAACTATACGCTACTCAAATGTGCCCACAAGTCTACTTCTCTGGTCCCAGGTTTTCTTCAATGATCCCTAGCAATGAATGTCACAGCTGGTATACAGCCAGCCCCCAAGGAGGAGGATGGCCCAGCAATGGAAACTGTGGAAACCAGGCCAAGGGTAATTAGCAGGCACCCTGTTCCATGCCCTGTGCACCTGTACACTCTGAGCCTCACAGGATCCCCAGGGCTCCTTGCTGTGGTTAATTACACAGAGCCCAGCTCCATAATTCAGTACCCGCTGGGCAGGTGAAACCCTCCACTTCATACACGGCCCTGAGAAAGGATGAGTAAGGCTAAAGCTGATAATTACCCACACTCATTGCCCGTAGCAGTAAGTAAAATGGCTGGTCCAGCTCGGCTGTAAGCCCAGACCAGAGCTCATTAGTGGAAGGAGTCTCCCACCCTCTCTCCCTCCCTCTTCCTTCCCCTCATTTCTTATTCTTCTTTCCTTCCATCCTTTAATCAATCGTTGCAAGCACGTTGAGGGCACAGTCTGTGCCAGGCTTTAGAGTAGGCCCTCCAGGTTGGGCAAGTGACCCAGGCACAGACCCACAGTCTTATGAAGGATCAAACCATGTTCCCCAGTTATCAGAAAATGAGAAGGGCAGCCATGTGCAGGGCATGGGAGGGCAGAGTGCCCTTGAACAACCAGAGGGCAAGGACCTTGTTTAATACCATGCCTCACCCCAGTGTTGACCCTTCATTTGCCCATCTGGATCATCTCTGGCTTCCTTGTGGAATGTGGGAGGTAGACTAGGGGGTTTTCAGATTGTAAATGCTCAGAGCTCTGGGGGCTTCTGGGGGTACAGTACAGTAGCTGCTGGAGTGGATGTTGCTCTTATCAGGCCTACACTTTCCCTCTAAAAACTCCATTTTAAAAAGTGCGATCTGCTGGGCGGTGGTGGCGCACGCCTTTAATCCCAGTACTCGGGAGGCAGAGGCAGGCGGATCTTTGTGAGTTCGAGGCCATCCTGGTCTACAGAGCGAGATCCAGGAAAGGTGCAAAGCTACACAGAGAAACCCTGTCTCGAAAAACCAAAAAAAAAAGTGTGTTCCATCATTGCCCTCTCACACATGATGGGAGATTTTGTTATTGGTTGATTTCTTTGAGATAGGATCTTTCTATGTAGCCAGGCTGGCCTCAAATTTATAATCTTTTTTTTTGGTTTTTCAAGACAGGGTTTCTCTGTGTAGCTTTGAGCCTTTCCTGGAACTCGCTTTGTAGACCAGGCTGGCCTCAAACTCACAGAGATCAGCCTGGCTCTGCCTCCCAAGTGCTGGGATTAAAGGCGTGTGCCACCACTGCCCGGCTCAAATTTACAATCTTTCTACTGTAGCCTCTGGAGTATTAGGATTACAGATGTGTACCATGTCTGGCTCATAATACTATTTATGGATGGATGGATGATGGGATGGATGGATGGATGGATGGATGCATGCATGGATGGATAGACAGATAAAAAGATAGGCAGATAGAAAAAAAATCTTGGTACATAGCCTAGACTGGCCTCAAATTTATAATCCTCATCATGCCTCTGCCTTCTGAGATTACAAGTGTGCACTATCCCTGCAGGCTCACACTGTTATTGTTGTGGTCTTGAAGGGAGGCAGTAGCTAGTGGGAAGCTGCCTAGCAGGGTTGGTGGCCTTGTCCAGCATCCCCTGGGGCACTTGTGGCCGATCTGCACCTGCAGTGCCACGTGGATGGAGCAGGTGGACATGCGCTCTTCTTGGTTCTCTTCTTTTTGAAAATTACTTTTAAAATGATGAATATTTTTTAAACAGGGAAGAATGGGGAGTTAAATACAGAATCTCCCAGTGGTATTGAGTGTTGGCACCATTTTCATGCTTCAAAGGAACAAAAAAGAGGACGGGAGCTCTCTATGCTCATCCTTGTTCTCGTTCCAACCAGGGGACCAGTTGCACAAGTTCAATGTTTGTCCCGATTACACACCTTTTCCGAACTTTAGCACATATGTGCATACCTGTAAAAGTGACATGCTTGGCTGGCTTACCAGGTTTTTAAATCTTACATGAAATGACATCATTCTCTATTTGGCTTCTTATTATTTTTGTTGCTTTTTATTTTTATTCTTTTGTTCAGCATTTGAAACTTTATGCTTTGAATTGCTTTCACAGCATATCATTTGACTGTTTCCTGGCTTATCTTTACCCCATTGTGGGACATTTAGATGTTTCCACTGTTCACCTTGGTAAAAACACTGTTGCAATGAGTGTCCACGCAGACATCTTTCCCTATGTGGACTATGTTGGGGTCTTCCTAGGAGCTGTGTCTACAAGTGGACTTACACCTTAGAAGGGAACATTCTGACTTGACTAGATGTCCAGGTTGTGTATTGACGTGTCCATGAGCAATGGATGTAAAAATCCATTTGCATTGGCGTATCCATGTGCCTGGGAACACATGGGACTGTCAGACTTCTATAGCATATAAACATAATTTGCGTGTGTGTGTGTGTGTGTGTGTGTGTGTGTGTGTGTGTGTGTGTGTGTGTAGATCAGAGGTCAGCTTGCAAGAGTCAAGAGTCAGTTCTCTCCTTCTACCATGTGGGACCTGGGGCTCCAACTCAGGTTGTCAGGCTCGGTGGCAGGTGCCTTTACCCCCTGAGCCATCTCACTGGCCCAGACTTTTACATTTTTGTCAACTAAATTGTGTGTGAGGCTGTGGATGGAACATACATGACAGATAGTAATGATTCATTTGGTGATGACTACCAAGGCTGTGTTTACAAGATTGGGGCCCATTTAGGCCTCATTCAGTGGTCCTTCATTCTGTATTCTGTGGTTGCTTTCTGGGACATAGCTTTAATTGGGAGCACTTTATGTCATTTTTTTTAGATACTTTACATTTTTTTCTTTTAAAAATATTTATTTAAATATTTTAAATAAAAAATAAATATTTTTTAATATGTTTAAAATATATGAGTGTTTTGCCTGTGTGTATGCGTGTGTAGAATATATGTGCCTGATGCCTGTAGAGGTCGGAAGAGGGCACTGGATCCTCAAGAAGCAGAGTAATGCATGGTTGTGAGCCACCATATGGGTTCTGGGAACAGAACCTGGTCTTCTGCAAGAACAACAAGTGCTCTTAACTGAGCCATCTCTCCAGCCCTGACACATTCTGGTTTCTGGTGTCTTATACGTTTAGGAGGCTCAGAACTGACCTTGAGAGATGAGGAAGATGGGCATCTTGGTATTCTCCAGAAGGTCAGTCAAGGAGGTCAGGGAGAGAAGGTGGCAGTCCAGGTCAGCGTCCTCGGCCATCAAGTCTTGGGCAGGTCGTCACGGAGCCAAGGGGCATGGTCTACAGGCAAAGGGCATCTTAGACCCCTGTACCTGGTCCCATTCACATAGGGTGATCCATTCATCACAGGAAGCTTTTGTTTGTTTTACAATACTGGAAATTGAACCCAGGGTCTTGCACAAACTGGGCAAGAGGCTCTACCACTGAGCTATAGTTCCAGCCCTTTAATTTTTACTTTTTGACAATGTCTTACTAAGTTGCCCAAGCTGGCCTTGAACTTTTGATTCTTCTCCCTCCTGAGTGGCTTGGACCACAGGCCGTATGTCATCAGGCTACCTCACTGTAAGAAGACTTTGCTTTCATAATGCCTCTTGCTTGAGAGGGCTGGCAGACGCAGACTGGCTCTTCAAAGTAAGATCATTCTAGAATTCCCGAGTTCCAAGGGTGATGATGTCACCCAGACCTTCTCCTTCCAGCCCTGTGCAGAGACCGGGTGCCTGAGGCCTGCAGAGGGGCAGGACCTGTGCTCTCATCCACCTGTAGCCTTTGCCCAGTGAGGCGATGAATCAGGGAGGAGAAGAGCCCAGCACCTTGAAACCTCTCGGGCAGCCGTGATGTGGAGCCATTTGCAGACTCATCTACTGAGATTAAGCAACTCCAGGGAGGGGACCTCACACAGTGCCACGTGCCCCACCCAGGGTACACAGAAGAGGGTTTTATGGTGGAACTGGGGAGCCTAGGCACCACTGGCCAGCATCACAAAACTAGCTGTGAAATGAATCAGAATCCTGCCACACAGTCAGTCTTTCTCCCTCCTCCCCCTCCCTCTCCCTCTCCCCCCCCCCCCCCCCCTCCCCCTTTTTCTCCCTCCCCCCCTCCCCTCCCTCTCCCCCTTTCTCTCTCTTCCCCTCTTCCTCTCCCCTCCCCCTTCTTCTCTTCTCCCTCTCCCCTTCCTCTCTCCCCCCTCTTTCCCTCTCCCCTCCTTCTCTGCCCCCCTCTCTCCCCCTCTCCCCTTCCCTCTCTCTCTCCCTCCCTCTGCCCCTCCCCTCCCTCTTCCCCCATTCCCTCCCCCTCTTTCTTTCTTTCTTTCTTTCTCCTTTCGTACACCTCTCTCCTTCCTCACCTTGATTTTTACTCCCTTTTCTTTTTTCTTTCCTAAAACAGAAACCTCACCCCAGGACCCAGAGTATCTGAGCTCCCTATGCGCCATCACTCACGCTCAACTTCACTTCCCTGCCTCAGTTTCCCATCAGGGCAATCCCTTAGTCAACATCTTCCCCTTAAGAAGCTTGCCTTTGTCTGTAGCAAGGTGACCAGAGCCACTTTTGAAGGAACCCTCTTTAACTGTTCATGGTGCAGAGGAGGCACTTTTTTGCAGGTTTTTCTCAGCTCAGGCCCTGCAGACCTGCAGCATGCTTTCCAGATTGCCAGAATACAAGCCCCATTTCTAAAACCTGGGATCTGCAGGCTTCTGTGTCACAACTGGTCAGCAGAGAAAATGAGGCTCAAGCCACAGAGCGCTTACCCACCTCTCAGGGCTGTCCCTGGTGACTTGGACCTTTCTGTACTGGTTATTTACCCAGTATAAATAGATGGCCCTAGAAAATTATCAGATCATCTTCAATTACTGTTAGGAAGGAAAACAAAAATCCAAAAACCCAGAGACAGTCTGACGGTTACAAAAGAGAGTGATATTAATTAACATCTGGATTCACTTCCTGCCATGGGAAGAGTTGACAACAGAGCTTGTTGCTCTTCTCTGCACCGCAGGGTTCCTGACCCCAGAAGACCAGCATGAGGACTGGCAAAGATGGCCAGGACAGCCAGAGCCAGGTCTGAGGGAGCCCTTGGTGACATAGGTTTAGGCTGCCACTGATTTGATCTCTCTCTTTCTCTTTCTCTCTCTGCCTCTCTGCCTCTGTCTCTCTGTCTCTGTCTGTCTCTCTGTCTCTGTCTGTCTGTCTGTCTGTCTGTCTGTCTCTCTCTCTGTGTGTGTGTGTGTGTGTGTGTGTGTGTGTGTCTTTTCCCCACCCCCATTCCACAGGTAAGCCACTTGACCTCAGTTTCCCTGCTAATAAACTGGAGCTAATCACACACCTTTCTAAGGGTGTCTCTCAAGGATAATTAGCCAGTTTTTGCAGTACACTTTGAAGAAAATTGCCAAGAGGGTGCTCTGCTGGCCTGGAATTTTCCTTGGTGCAAATATCAAACAGAAGAGGATGGCAATGTTCCGATTCTGGCCCCAGGAGTCCAGACCTGCCTGGCAGTTGAGTTGGAAGAGAGGAGGGGGAGGGGCTGCCCTCCCAGCCTGGGCCTGCCTAGATAATGAAAGGCATGGCATTGCCTTTGATGCCTACCTGCAACGCTTGTTAATTTTAATGGAAGTGAGCAGAAGGTTCTGCTTGGCAGAAGAAGACAGGTAGAATCTGAAGGGGGTCAGTGCCAGTTCAGTTTGGATCTCCTTTGCCTTTGAAGTCCTTGGCCCAATGCTGGAGTTACAAGATGGACGCCTAGCTGCAGGCAGGGTGGGGTGGCGGGAGCTTGGGAACCTGAGGACCCTGGCTTTACAGTCAGCCAGAAACAGACAACCCCTGTCCCACTTCAGAAGTCACCTTAGAACAGTCTCCTGAACTGGGGAATTTCTGGGGACACTCTCAATGGGGCTGTCAAACCAGAGTACCCTTGGGCTAGGTAATTAATATGGAAAAGGAGGCAGAGAGGGTCTGGAACTGTAGCTCAGCAGGAGCATGGGCAAGGTCTAGGGTTCAAGTCCAGCTTGAGAAAAAGAAGTGACTAGAGACAGGAGGCAGACTGGTCAGGGGTATGGGCGCTTAGCTAATTAAGCCCCCGTTGCGCACTGGGCTGTGAGGGTCCATGCTGTCAGCTCTGCTAATGTTTACAGAGCAATGGAGTGTTTGCCGTTTTGTACATGATGAGGAAATTGAAACACTGATTTATTTATTTATATATTCATTTAGTGAAGCAGGCTCTTGCTGTGTAACTCAGGCTGATCCCAATCCTCCTGCCTCAGCGTCCTAAGTGCTGGAATAACAGATGTCCACCGCCACACCCAGCTGTTATTTATTATGTTTTAATTCTTGCCACCTGAGCAAGCATATGCCCAGGCCATTGCTGTTCACAGGGTCCTATCTTATGAGTTCTGCCTGAGAACCTTAGGTTTTAAATTTTTCATATCAGTTTCTGGTTACTGTTGTACGATATTTTGATTGCATTCTGATAACAAAGCTTGCTCTGAGTCAGAGGGCAGAGCTAGCCACTAGCTGACCAAACTTCACCATAGAGGTTTTGGCTGACTGAGGACGGATAGGTGACAGGAAGTAGTAAGGCGGGGCTAAGAGAGGATCTCAGCCCTTTTGGAGGGAGGAACAGAAGAGATACGAAGGCGTTGGTGGCATCTCCTCGGCTTCTCTGATCATTCAGGTTTTAAAAACCCCAATATCTGACTCTCAATTTTTTATTGATAAAGAATAGTTAGATAAACACTTCACCTGGCATCCAACTCGGGACACGAAATCACGAGATAGCTGCTTGCTTCTGGCTTTGCAGCCACTACTGGAGTCACCAGAGCTGCGACTACTGAAGCCACCGCCACTGGAGCGACCACCGTCAGCTGACTTTTCCTTTCTTGTGCCATGCCCTCCGAGCAAGTCTGGGATTTTCCTGTTGCAGCCTCTCTACAAGAGCTTCTAGCTGCTGCCCAAACACCACAGGCCCCAAACTCCACAGGTGCCTGGGCTCCGTGTGAACTTACCCACTCATGACTGGCTGGCTCTGCATTCCGGCAGATCCCGCCATACGTGATTTTTCTGCACGTTCCCCTGTGTCTGCTTTTCAGACAGCTGGCTCCTCCTCCTGTGGGTTGTGGGCTTCCCCTGGACCCCCTCCACAGGCTGCAGCCACACTAGGTCAGCTGCCTCGACACTCGCTCTGGCTTCTATTGTTGCAAACAGCTGCAGCTGCCCTCAGCCAGGCTGTGCACCGCCTGTGTTCTCTGCCCAGCTGTGCTACACGGTGACAGCCACATGCTTCACTGTCATTGTCAGCAGATCTGGTGAGACACCTGGGAATTCTTAGGTGGGGAAGTAGCTTAAAAGGGGGGGGGGTTTCTCATGTTAAAATGGGAAATATTATGATGCAGGGAGTTAGGTCTCTGCAGTTCCACAATGGATGTTTCAAAATGAAACAATTAAATGAAAGGATAATCAGCTTAGCTGGGATTGACAAAATGTCAATTATAATCATTATCCTTTTTGGTAATTCTTATCTTAGCCCTAAAAAAGTTGTTTGATATTGGTGCCAAATACAAAAAAAATTGACTGATAAGATAAAATCCTTAGAAAGCCAGACTAATGAAACAAAGAAAAATATTCGCACAGAAACAGAGGAATTTAGAGCAGAAGTTACCATACCACTGCATTATGAAACTGAGGAGGGCCGGGCCGTGGTGGCGCACGCCTTTAATCCCAGCACTTGGGAGGCAGAGCCAGGCGGATCTCTGTGATTTCGAGGCCAGCCTGGACTACCAAGTGAGTTCCAGGAAAGGCTCAAAGCTACACAGAGAAACCCTGTCTCAAAAAAACAAAACAAAACAAAACAAAACAAAACAAAAAAAACTGAGGAGAAGTGGCTCAAGGTTATTAGAAAACCAACCTTAATTGATCCAGTTACCATTCAAGAACAAACTCCCAAGGCTATTCAGAAGTTGACTTGTTAGATTTGAAGAGTTTAAGGAAGCAATAGTTTCATGGTATACATTTATCTTTTATGAAACAGGTGTTAAATTCATGGGCCACTTGGAACAGAATTATTCCACAAGACTGGAAAGATTTAGTTATAGCAGTGTTGGAAGCTGGGCCTTAGTTACAGTGGAAAACCTGGTGGAGAGACAAAGCCAGGGTCATTGAACAGGTTTAGAGGTTATGAGATCAAATCCTTGGTGAGGGCCATTATGCTGATGTGGAAAGACAGATTACATTTGATGATCATACCTTGGCTCTATGTTGCACAGCAGCTTTGAATGCTTGAGACAAGACTGAAGAATCAGGAAAGAGGAAAATCTGAGCCATTTACTAAAATTATACAAGGCCCAAAAGAAGCTGTCACTGATTTTTTTTTTTACAAAGATTGACTTTAGCTGTAAATAGAATGATATTAGACCCAGAAGTTAGATGAATATTAATTGAATCTTTGGCTTTTGAAAATGCTAATTCAGAATGCAAAAGGGTGATCAGGTCTTTAAAGGCAAGATCAGCACCCATGGAAGAATGGATTAGAAACATAGCTGATACTGAATCTCATGCTTATGATGACACTTGGGTAGGAGAAGTGACTTCTAAAAATTTTAAGAAAAATCAAAAAGTTAGATGTTTTAATTGTGGTAAACCAGGTCATCTGAAAAGGGATTGTAGGCAAGAGGTTCCTAGGAACAATGTTTTTTTTTTTTTTTTTTTTTTTGTGTGGAGAGAATCCAAAAAGAAGGCCACAGCCCTCTGGAATATGCAGAAGGTAAAGCAAAGGCCAACATTGAACTAATGAATGCAGATCAACATGGGGCAGGCAAGGTAACCCTTTGCCATCAGGAAATGCCTTAGGGGGCCTCTCGTAGGCCCCTGTGTCAAACTTGGTTCCATCATTCCCTGTCAGCATTGGGGAAACTCCTTCGCAGAACAATTGAAAGACTTGATGCCTGTTACGGAAAACCATACTTCTCTGGATGACAGAACAACTTCAGAATATAAAACATAATTTTCAGGAGAAACCATAAAGCAAATATTTTGGCAAACTTCTAGAAATGATCAAAGACAAAAATTAAAAAAATATGAATAAATGTCATTGTAATTGAGGATTTGGTAGACACAGGGGCAGATGTGACAATAATTTCACCAAAATCTTGGCATCCAAATTGGCCTTTTCAGGAGGTAAATGTTCAGCTTTTAGGGATTGGAACTTTATCTCAGGTAAAACAAAGCACAAGATATGTTGATATATAGGGCCAGAAGGACAGAGAGGAAAATTAAAGTCATTTGTGGGGATAGAGAAAAATTTGCTTTCACAGTGCCTACTTATAATAATTCCCAGCCTGTTAAAAGATAACAGTGGAACATTTTTCCACAAAGAATGTTAGACAGCCCTACCTTGTGTCAATATTTTGTGCAACAGTCATTGGAAATAATTTGTAATCAGTGTCAATTTATAATTTATCATTATATGGATGATATCTTACTAGCTGATTCAGATGCAGATGCCTTAGAGAAAAATGTTTGAAGAAGTAAAGAAAATTTTGCCTTGTTGGGGATTACAAATTGCTCTTGAAAAAAATACAGAAAGGAGATTCTATTAATTACCTAGGATATAAGTTACGTTTACAAGAATTTCAACCACAGAAAGTACAAACCAGGAGAGATCAACTATGAACTCCTAATGATTTTCAAAAGCTGCTGCAAGACATTAACTGGCCACAGCACAGTTGGATTTACAACTCAAGAACTAAGGAATTTATTTCAAACCTTATAAGGTGATAAGGACTTTATCAAGAAAATTATCAGCCGAGGCTGAGAGAGAGTTGGCTCTGGTAGAATAGAAATTACAGGATGCACATGTGGATCATTTGGATACACAGCTTCTGGTCTTTTTATCGTCTACACATTCTCCTACAGGAATCCTAATGCAAAGAGAAGATAATATCTTAGAATGGATATTTTTACCACACAGAGTGAAAAATTAAAGACCTATGTAGATTCTGAATTGATTCTGAAAGGAAAATTAAGACTTCATCAATTAGCAGCAATAGACCCAGCAGAAATTGTGATACTTTAATGCTGAAATTTCCTTATTACAGACAGAAAATGAACATTGGCAGGTTATTATTCCCTTCCTTCCTTCCTTCCTTCCTTCCTTCCTTCCTTCCTTCCTTCCTTCCTTCCTCCCTCCCTCCCTCCCTCCCTCCCTTCCTTCCTTCCTTTTTATGTGTGCATGTGTACACGATGGAAGGATGTTGAGGCAAAGGTCAACATCTGGCATCTTCTTCAATCACTCAGGGCTCTCGCCGAACCTGGAGCTTACCAGTTCAGGCTAGACTAGCTGCCTAGTGAGTCCTAGGGAGCCTCCTGTCTAGGCTTCCCAAGTATGCCACAGCTCCCGGCTTTCACTTGGTTGCTAGGAATTGGAGAGCACTTTACAAATTGAGCTGGCCCCTGATTAGGACATTGGGAATATTCATGAATATCTTTATGAAAACACAATGTTTAGCCAGGCATGAGTGCACACACCCACCCCGACACTTGGGAGGTAAAGGCTTGAGGATCGAGATTCAGGATCAGCACTGGTGAGCCGGGAGTGGTGCTGCACATCTTTAAGCCCAGCACTTGGAAGGCAGAGGCAGGTGGATCTCTGTGAGTTCGAGGCCAGCCTGGTGTACAGCGCAAGTTTCAGGTCAGCCAGAGCTATCTAGTGAGACCCTGTCTCAAACAAACATAGATTATCATGAGTTCAAGGCCAGCCTTGGCTACATGAGATCTTGTCTCACATGAAAAAGAAAACAAAACTAGAATTCTGAATCATTAGTCTTAGAGTGCAATCTGTGGAGTTTTCTCAAGATTATTATTTTTTTCAATACAGGGTTTATGTTGCCCTGGCTATCCTAGAACTCACTCTGTAGACCAGACTGGCCTTGAACTCAGAGATCTGCTTGCTTCTGCCTACCAAGTGTTGGGATTAAAGGTGTGTACAACCATGCCCTGGTCTCAGAGTTTGTTTTTTGTTTTTTGGTGTTTGTTTGTTTGTTTGTTTTTTCGAGACAGGGTTTCTCTGTGTAGTTTTGGTCCCTGCCCCAGATCTTGCTCTGTAGACCATGCTGGCCTGGTCACAGAGATCCACCTGGCTCTGTCTCCTGAGTGCTGAAATTAAAGGAATGCGCCACCACCGCCTGGCTTATTTTCAGAATTTTTAAAAAAATATTTATTTACTTTTATGTGTATGAGTGTTTTGTCTGTACATATGTCTGTGCACCACATATGTGCCTGGTGCCTGTAGAGGCCAGAAGAGGGCACCGGATCACCTAGAACTGGAGTCACAGATGGTTGTTAGCAGTCCTCTGGATGCTGGAAATTAAACCCAGGTTCTCTGGAAAAGCAGCCAGTTCCCTAACACTGAGTCAACTCTCTAGCCCCTTTCTCAGAATTTAAAACTCCTCTGGACTGATGTGCAGCCAAGTTTGGGAACTAATTACCTCTTCCGCCCCTCTCGGTGTTCTTTATTGTGTATTTCTTACATTTTTGTGCCACAGGAGGAACCCCAGGGCCTCCCACATGCCTGCCGATGCCTGCCCGTGGCACCTCATCCTTCTCCACATTATGTACCCCCTCTATTCCGCAGTATGAAAAGTCAAACTCGAATGTTGACTTCTAGCGTATCTCCAGCCTTCTCTCCACTGCTGACCCCCAAATCTGCAAGAGAAGCCTTACTGCATGAGTCAGGTATGACTTAGGAATACAAGAGCATCAAATTAAGGACTAGCCCAGCACAAATACTGATCGCAGACACACTTCCATCACTAGCTTCAAATCTGTCACCAAGAACCCCAAAGCTATCCTAACCCTGTTTTTATTTGTGGCCCACCTTATCTTTAAGGGTAAAGCAAGCCCAAAGTTTCTTTTGAACAAAAGAAGGTTAGAGGAATGGTGTATCTTTGCCTGGAACTCTTAGGAAGACCTCTCTTTTTGTTAAAGTTAGGTGCCCCCCGACTTTGCTTGGGGATTTTATAGATTTAGATCAGGCCAGGCCTCCATTTCTCCATGTGGAAAAGGCCTCATTTCATAGTTCTGTCCTTTTGCTATCCTTTGATTTCTGTGGCCATCTTCAGTTGTCTGATTCGTGTTCCGTGTCTGGATGCAGATGTAGTTACTATGCTCAGTTTTCATCCCAGGACTTCTGACAGAAGGGTGTTGGCATCTGCTTTCCAAACTCACAGGTGACTGGCACATCTCATGACTACCCATGCCTTCATTCCACAAATATTTGCCAATTCCAAAACAATTTGCAGGTTCTGAGATGCACACTTAAGATAAAGTTCAACGAAACAGCTAATACTTGGGCTATGGTGTCCCTAACTGGGGAAACAGGAGAGAGAGATGATCATAGCCATGAAGAATCACAAATTGTGAAGTGTGACATGGATGATAACTCTAGGTAAATGAAGGGGACCCTAACTCAGACAATGAACACGATCTTTTAGCTGAGACTTGTGGAGGGAGGAATGTTCTAGGCAGAGGGAATAGCACATGCAAGGGCCCTGAGGCTGGGAAGAGAGTAGCCTCTTCTGAAAACCCAAGAAGGTGATGTAACTAGAGATAGAAACTCAAGGGGGAGAGCTACATCCTGAGCTGTGAATAAGATGCCTAGACTCGAAGGTGCATTCAACCTTTTGATATCACAAGATATTGTCATGTACAAAGTTCATGCTTGAGTTTGCTTCTAAACTGAAAAAAAAAATCTCAATGTTTCAGGTAAGTTAATGGGGCCATATTCATATGGCCCAGGGTGTATATGGCCTGTGGGCCAGAGTTTGGGCACTCGTGGGAGGGTTTATTAGGGTTCTTAAGTAAATGAAGTGAGCCAGGCCAGAGACAAAAGGAAGCAGTGGCAAATTGGACGAGCATGCCCCATGTGGGCTGGGGGTGGAGTTTAATTGGTAGGATGTTTTCCCAGCATGCATGAAGTACTGGGTGAAATCCCCAGCCCGACAGAAACCAGGCATGGTGGTGCATGTCTATAATTCCAGCACTGGGGAGGGAGCGAGAGGAAGATCAGAAGTTCAAGGTCATCCTCAGATACTTAGTTAATTTGAGGCCATGCTGGGATTCATAAGGCCCTGTTTCAAAACAAAACAATGGTGTGTGAAGGAGGTGGGTCTTCTCCAGGTGGTACTACATGTGTGCAAGCAAACCTGTGTTCTCAACATGATAGAATATCCTGATTTTTCAAGAGAATCCAAAAATCTATGTTTTTATACCAAATCTATGAAAGAAAGAAAGGGAGGGAGGGAGGGAGGGAGGAAGGGAGAGAGAGAGAGAGAGAGAGAGAGAGAGAGAGAGAGAGAGAGAGAGAGAGAGAGAGAGAAAGAAAGAAGCAAGCAAGCAAGCAAGCTTGACTTGTTCTTGAGAAGTCTACTCTGGTGTCTTAGGCATGTACTGCCCATCTCCTAAGCATCTGCTTCTCCCTTAATGTGCATGCTTCAGTCAATATTAAGACTGTTTCTGAATAAACTCCAACTTGGCTTCATTTAAAGAAGTCTGGTGTGGGTAGTAGGGGGAGAAGGAGGCTGGGGAGATGGCCCCTGCGTAAAGAACTCGCAGCATAAGCGTGAGTACTTGAATTTGAATCCTCAGCACTCCTGAAAAAAAAAAATCAGGCAAGGTGTGTGTGTAATCCCAATGCCCAGAGGCAGAGATAGGGGGATCCCAGGGACCTGCTAGCTAGCCAGTCTAGCCAATTGGTGAGCTCCAGATTCAGTGGTAGACCCTATCCCAAAAAATAAGGTAGAGAAGAGATTGAGGAAGACACTTCATATTAACTTGTGACCTCCAAAGCACACACGTGGATACACATGTACATAGACATCCCACACCTCCACAAGACAACAAAACCAGGAACAGCAACCCCCGCCGCCCCCATCCTCACAGCACTGGTTTGGTGGCCTAGACACTGCCTCTTGTAGCCCCTGAGCTGGGCAAACCACAGCAGATGGGGTGCCTTGCTCAGAGGTAGACCAAAGCCCAAGGCATTCTCAGCTTACAGCCTTGGCTCCTCCCAGTGATTTTGGAAGAACAAAGGACCTTTCAGGCTGGTTTTCTCATGGTACCCACTCATACTTTAACTGCCGGATGCTTCCTATTCTGCAACAGGAAGTTTTGGAGCCAAGTGTAGCAGCTGCTGGGGATAGTGTGGGGAGTGGTTAGGACTGAAAATGACTTTGAAGCTCCCCAAGCTGCAACCCTGCAGAAGATGGGAAAGATTGTAGGAGTCAGAGTGGATGGAGGTCACCAGGAGAACATGGCCCACTGAGTCAGCTAAGTAGTGCTCACATGGGCTCACAGAGACTAAAGCCATAAGCACTGGGTCTTGCATGGGTCCTCTTTATATATATATATATTATATAAATATATATATATAATATCTGCTAGCTTGGTGTTTATGTGAGGCTCCTTTTGTTATTGTTTGGGGTTTTTGTTTGTTTGTTTGTTTGTTTTTTGTTTGTTTTGTTTTCTGAGACAAGGTTTCACTGTGTAACCCTGGCTGTCCAGGAACTCATTCTGTAGATCTTTTGGCCTCAAACTCAGAGATCAGCCTGCCTCTGCTTCCTGAGTGCTGGGATTAAAGGCGTGCACCACCACAGCCTGGCTCCCAGCACTCAGGAAGCAGGGACTCCTAACAGTGGGGGCCGGTGTGTCTCTGACTCTTTCGCCTGCTCTTGGGGCTTCTTTCCTCCTATTGGATAGCCTTGTCCAGCCTCACTATGAGAGCTTTTGCCTTGTCATATTTTATCTTGTTTTGTCATGTTTGGCTGCTGTCTCTTGGAGGCCTGCTCCTTTCTGAAGGGAAATGGAGGGGCAGTGGATCTGGGGAAGAAGGGAGGTGGTGGTTGGGAGCTGGAAGAAGTGGAGGGAGGGGAAACTGTGGTTGGGCTGTACTGACTTCAAAGGGCTTGTCCTTAAAGTTCTGCCATCCATATACCCCAACCCACCCCCATGTCAGGGACCCGGCCCAGGGGAGTTACAAACAGCTAGCTGCCCTATGCTATGGGGTCCCAGGGAACATGTCAGGACAGTCATATCCCCACCAGCCTGTGCTCCTGCTTGCCCCTGATGCTCAGTGAGTCCCTTCTCTGTCAGTTATCTTTGAAATACATCCAGCCAGCTCTTGGAATCCGGCCTTGTAGGGTTTGTTGATATTCCAGCAAGAAACATCAACAGTCAGAGAGCCCTCGCACCATGTTTTTGTTTTTAATTAAAAAAAAAAAAGATTGCTGGTTTTTGTTTAGATTTGGGATTATGGATGCTTGTGAGCTGCCGTATGGTTGCTGGGAATCGAACCCAGGTCCTCTGAAAGAACAGCCAGTGTTCTTAACCCCTGAGCCCTCTCTCCAGCCTCTGTGTACAGTGTTACAGATGGGGTTCTATGCACGTATTTAAGAGGCCTTTGCCCTTTCAGGTGAGGGATCCTTCAGCTGAAATCTAAATGCTGAAGAGACAGTACCTGAGGAGAACTGTGAGAGTAGTCCACATGGAGGTAGCTTTCAGGTCCAGGGACTACAGGAACAAGAGGGCAGCTTAGAATCCACAGATCTGGGGACACTGACATTGGCCAAAGCCTAGAGCTCAAGACTATGTGCAGAACTGGCCACTTGGGGAGAGGTGGAGCCGAGTCCCAGAGCCCTTGGAGCTAGGATAAGAGTTCTGTTTTACGTGAGGATAATAAAAAGTTTCTGAGCTTCAACTCAGAAGGAAATATTTGGGTTTGATTGTAATTCTCTATAGCTCAGTGGTTGTCTTCTTAGTTTTGTTTGTGTTTCAGTTTAGGCTTTTTTGTGGGGAGGGGGCGAGGGCTGGGTTTCATGTAGCCCAGACTAGCCTCAAATGCTAAGGTTAGCCTTGAACACCAGATCCTCTTTCTTCTACCTCCCAAGTTCTGGGGTTATAGGCATGCACCATCATGCCCAGGTATTTTCTTGGTTTCCTGTCCTTAGGGGAAAATCCTGGCCAACGACTCACTTCTAATTCTGGTCCCAACATCACACCTGCAAGTGCTCAACCCCAGCAAAAGCAGGTACTTTGCATGCCCGTATTTGAGATGAGAATACAAGTGTAAAGAGATCATCCATCTGCAGAATGGGGTTTAAACCTCCATTATCTAGGTCCAAAGCCTGGGTTTGGTGTATAACTTAAGGTGAAGATAATGACTGACAGCTAAGAAGTAACCTGCCTCAGCCACATACCAGGGAGGGGAAAAAAACGGACCTTTAGAGCTTTCCTCATGCATGCTAGAGGAGAAAAACAAAACCCATCTCTGCCATGCATACGGGCATCCCAGCCAACAGGGTGGGAGGGGCTGAGGTTGGCGCGGCATGTGGCTAGCCTACTAATGGGACAAGGGCGCCTGCAGCTCATTAACAGGGTTCTTAGGATGCCAAGGTCCTGCAACTCCTTTCTCTTCCGGAGAACACTGAACAGGCTCCTGGAATGGACGCAGCACAGAAGGGCTTTTCAGAGCCTGCTGGTGAATGAAATGTTCTGTTCCCAACAAAGAGAGCCATGCAGATCCACCAGGAAGTTTCTTTCCTCGGGAGTGGGCAGCTGGGCATGCTGCCAAGTATTAGGACAGGCATGGGACTGGACAGGCAGGCAGGAGGAACGGGGAGTCTGCCGCAGCTGGGGTTAATGACCACCTCTCTCTGTGTAGCTAGAGGAACCCGAAGAAGAGCTGAGCTGGGCCGGGGAGGTAGCTCAACAGTAGAGCACTTCCTTAAAATGTGGGGGGCTCAGGGTTCAGTCCATAGCACTGAAAAATAAAACTGGAATTTGGGGGCATGATAAGACATACAGCAGTCTATGTACATCAGAGGTGCAGATCTAGAAAGGGCTCAGCTGGGGACAAGGGACGGAAGGTTTCCCCAGGGGAAGGGTGGGTATTGTGCAGGAAAATCATGGAGGAAAAAATAATGCAAATGTCATTTAGAACAAGTGAGATAATCATCTACATTTATACTAATAGAAATGCAAATTAAAATGACAACCAGATACTATTTCAATAATCTGTGTGATAAGCAGAGGTCCAAAAATTCAAGGCATGCTCACAGGGAGGCTTCAGGGAAATGGACATGTTTAGACACAGTTTCCCTAACACATGAGCCACACCAGGACATGCACAGAGCAACTATCTACATGTTTATTTACACATTCTGTACAAGGAAGTGGGTGTCACTCAACGCCATCTTGCTTTTAAGAGATTAGGAAAGGCCTAAATGTCCATGCCAATGGGAATGGGGTTCAATGAATTAAGTCAATGCAATGGAATGTTAGACAGTCCTTAAAAACACAAGGTTGTGTTACATGACAGAAGGATCTGAAAGGTGTAACATCAACTGTTCAAAGTGTACACTGGTGAGGATCATCACGAGCAAAAGTGATGAGTTACCTCTGCTCTTGTAGAATTTACATTGAGACAGAGGGCAGGGGGAAGCAGTCAATCACCAAACTGACCATACGGTTTGTTAGAAGGTGATAAACACTATGGAAACAAGGACATAGAGAAGGAGGACTCAGAAGATGCTGGAAAGGCACGATATCGTGGTGAATGTCTGTAATCCCAGCACTCAGGAGGCTGGGGCAAGGGGATTGCCGTAAATTCAAAAGCCAATCTGGAATACATAGAAATTCAAGGCAATCCTGGACTACACAGCAAGACCCTGTCCAAAACCAACAAGCAAGAGCACTAGGCGTGAGGGTCATGTGGTGTATACAATGCAGGGTGTCAGAGCAGGCTCCAGAGAGAAGATGCAAAGCCCTTGCCAGCACTGTGATAAAGACTCCACTCCCAGGCAGTGCAGACAAGGCAGGGATGGACTAAGTAACTTGCCTGAGGCCATGGTGCAGGGAAGGGCAGGGGCAGCATCGGCATCCAGGCTTGCGTCGGCTTTTCACTGGCAAAATGAACAAGAGCTGCAAGGAACCTGGTGGTAGGGAAACCGAGCCCCAAGAGTTGCACAAGCACACAGAACAAGAAGGAAAGATGCATTCTAGTATCCTCCATTCACCAGTGACAGGGACTCTAGCGTGGGTTTCCCAAAGGAAGAGATTTTTAGATTCTTCACAGAAAACGAAGTCTTTTGTGGTCTTTGTTTAAAATTATTCAAAGTGTCCACGAGAAGGAAAAGCAAGAATATCATACACATGTCACAAAGGTTAGTGCTTAGGATGAATTGTTTTAGTGACTGGTGAGTGTTTTCCTGCGTGTGTGTATGTGCGCCATGTGTACACAGTGCCTATGTATGTAGAGGAGGTTTCCTGGACCTGATATTACAGACGGCTGTGAGCTGTCATGTGGGTACTGGGAGCTAAACCCAGATTCTTTTCAAAGCAGCAAGTGTTCTTAATGGCTGTGCTGTCTCTCCAACCCCCATCTTGTTACGTTTATGTACGTGTGTGTGTGTGTGTGTGTGTGTGTGTGTGTGTGTGTGTGTGTGGTGTATGCATGCTGTGGTGCACATGTGGAGATCAGAGGACAGCTTTGGGAAGTCAGTTCTCTCTTTCCACTCTCAGGGGAGGAACTCAGGTTGTCAGCCTTATCAGCGAGTGCTTTTGTCTGCTAAGGCATTTCCACCAGTCCTGGAAGAATAATTTTTTATCCATATCAAACTTTTTTAAATTATTATTATTTTACATTTTTCTTTTATTCAAACACACAGATTGCAAGCCCAGTGCCACTTTGAGATCTTTGGCAGCAGTTAACTCTGCAGCTCACACACAATTGAGCCTGTATGAAAATGAGTATTCAGAGATGGGTAAAGCCTGGGGGGCGTTCACCAACCTAAGACAGAGTACCTGTGTGGCCTGGGCAGGCGTCTCCATGATGGGTAAGGTGACCTGCTGACGTCCCACGCAACCTAAGTCAGAAGCTCATTTATTAGTAAAAGGGGGACCTGTAAGGGCCCTGACCCCCGTTTTGGATAACTGTTGCCTTGCTTGCTGACCTTGACCTTGATATCCTCTCAATGCTAATTCCCTCCCGGGTTTCACCCTCCTGAATGCTTAAGGGAAGTTCCTTGTCTATGTATCCTGCATAATGGGCGTTAACAGCTTAGATGCAAGACTGTAAAACATCTGTAGCGAACTTCTTCTGCCCTCCAGGGTTCTCTCATTGTGCTGTAAGCCTGTATTTAAGACCTCCTCCCTCCTTCAATAAATAGCATTCAGCATTAAAAAAAAAAAAAAGAAAAGAAAAAGAAAAAAAAAAGAAAATAGATTCTAATAAGAGACTGAAAGGAGTGGATCCAGAGGGGTGGTGGTGGTTAGGGAGGAACTGGGAGGAGTGGAGGGAGGGGAACTATAGTCAGGATAAATTGTATGAGAAAAAAAAATGTTTTCAATGGAAGAATGATTTTGAAAGTGAGTCAACTTAATAAAGAAACCACATGACTCCTAGCACGGTTGGGGTAGCTTCAGCATCGTTCAGGGGAGCGTAACTGATGCTCAGTTTGTAAAGTTTTGCCTTGAAGTCGACTCTTCTGGGACCAAAGAAGGAGGCTTTGGAGGGGCCTGGCGCTCAGCCTCTGTCCTTAGGATTCCTGCCCAGGAGTTCCACCTGCTTCTACAGGGTAGAGTCTCCACCATCATTGGCACGGCTCTCTCCCCAGGCTGTCCCTGCCTCACTGCTGGCAACTGTGGGAACCAGACCTTTTTATAGACAATTTCATCTTCAAAGTGCTTTGGCTTATTAATTGGCTTGGGCAGCCCTGCCAAGGACAGTGCTTCCCACCAAACGAGAGCCCAGACATTCTTGATGGGGGGTGTCTGATGACGGCAGTGCAGGGAAGACCCTGTGGGCCCATCTGCTAGAGTCCTGGCTGGACCTCACCTTAGTCAGAGCCAAGAGTCTCGGCCCCATTACTTTAACGCATCTTGGGAAGCCTCAGTTTATTTTCTCAATCTATGAAATGAGGTTGGGAGAAAATGGGGCCATTGGAAGGTCTGAGCATGTCAAGTAGCTGATGATGGATGGACGGGTGTAATGGTCTCCTACACACTTGAATACCACTTCCTCCATGTGACAGTTCAGCACTTGGTACCTTAACACCAGTAACATCTCTGCTTTGTATTAAGGTACGTCATGATCCCATGGTAGCTGTGGACTCTGTGAAGCTGGGGCTTATGTCTAAGGTATCATTATATCTCTCTAGGTTGGAAGCCCAGGGCCTGGCATGAAATTCAGTAGATGTCTGTGTGCCCTAGAGGCAAGTAAATAAGGAAGACATAGTGAGCAAGAACAAGGACCCTAGAGCCTCTGTCATTCACTAGATCTTAAGTAAGGCACATAGCCTCTTCGTGCCCAGGAGCTGTGGCCTGTAAAATGGGGGTAATTGCTAACAGCCCTTACATCATCATGTGGTTGTGAAGATTAACCCAGTTAATATGCCAACATGCTTAGGACACTAGTTGCCCCAGGAGTAGAACTGTTGGCTGCTAGTTCACCAGCATCTAGAAAAGGGCTCACTCCTGCCTCTCTCTGACAGGATCTTGCTGTACAGCCCAGGATGGCCTCAAACCCCAAATCTTCCCAATTCAGCCTACCGAGTGCTGAGATTACAGATACAGGCCACTAGGTGTGGTGCAAAAGGCCTGTTCCCAGGTAGAGCCTCCACAAATGATGATACTTCCAATGGAGCACACTGTATCCATACTCCATTCTCTCCTTGGGCAGATAGATGTACACTTGGCAGGCTTCATTCTTTGGCGTTAGGACCCTACCATTCATTCAAATGCAAATGCTGTCATCTTCCAATATTTACTTACCATTTCTTGGGTAGAAAGCTTTGTACAGGAATCTCCCTTTGTAAGCAATGAGGATGCCGCCAGCCATGGTGGTATACAACTGTAGTCACAGCTCTCTCGGGTAGCAGAGACAGGAACCTTGCAAGGTCAAGGCCAGCTTGGTCTACATAATGAGACCCTGTCCTCCCCTCCCCCTTTCAATAAATAAATAGAAAAAAAGGAAGGAAGAAAAGAAAGAAGACGTGGATGCTCTCCAAAGCCCTTCAAGCACATACTGAGTGAAAAAGCCAACTCTATGTCGGGCGGTAGTGGCGCACATCTTTAATCCCAGCACTTGGGAGGCAGAGCCAGGAGGATCTCTGTGAGTTCGAGGCCAGCCTGGCTCTACAGAGTGAGATCCAGGACAGGCACCAAAACTACACACAGAAACCCTGTCTTAAAAAAATCAAAAAAACAAAACAAAAGCCAAATCTGAAGGTCGTGATTCTGAAACACACAGGTTTATGAAGCACACAAAAGCTAGGGTAGATGTACTGGAATAGAACACTCACCACTGTAATCGCCAGCCATGTGTGGAAGGGGAGCCCAGGGGTGGTATCAGTGGCCCTCCAGGGTGGGAGTGACAACACTCAGGGACAGGAAGAGGACTCCTTTCATTGTACAAACTTTTTCAGAAGATATGCTTTTTTTGTCTTTGTTTTGTTTTCGAGACAGGGTTTCTCTGTGTAGCCCTGACTGTCCTAGAACTCACTCTGTAGACCAGGCTGGCCTCGAACTCACAGAGATCTGCTTCCCTCTGTCCCCTGAGTGCTGGGAATAAAGGCATGCGCCACCACCGCCCAGCTAGAAGATACACTTTTTAATTTAATTCAATTTTGGTAAGATATGTATAACATAAATTTTGCTCTTTTAACTGCTTTACTCAATTCAATGACACTAAGTCACACATAGTTTGGGTCACCATCCATCACCACTGTCCTCAGCACTTTTTCATCATCCCAAACAGAAACTTCATATCCATCACACATTAGCTCCAAGCTCGGTGGTAGAGCACTTGCTTAGCATGAACAAGACCTAGATTTGATCCCAGTACAAGTAAGGAAAAGACAAACAAACCTAGCCAGGCACATATCTCAGAGGTCTGAGGCAGGAGGATTGTGAGTTGGAGACCAGCCTGGTCTATAAAATGAGATCCTATCTCCAAAAGCAAAGCAAGCAAACAGTAACTCCCTAATCCTTAATTCCCCAGCTGTTGATAACTTCTATCCTAATTTCTGTCTCCATGAATTTAATTACAGTAGGTACCATATGTAAGAGGAAGAATACCATAATTATATCCTTTTTGTTCCTGGATTATTTCATTTACCATAATGCCCTCAAGATTCATATATATTGTAGCATATGCCAGGATGCCGTTCCTTTTTATGGCCAAGTAATATTCCATTGTGTGCTTCCACTCCATGTTTATTTCTCCATCTGTTAATGGACGTGGCTTGTTACACTTTTTGGCTACTGTGACTAATGCTGTTTTGATCACTGGTGCATGGATCTGTGCCTCTGACTTTGAGTCTTTGGGGTATATATATCTAAGAGTGGAGCTGCTGGGTCATGTGGAGTCTGTTTAAACTCTGAACAAGGATTCTACTGTTCTCTTCAGCCACTAGATCATTTTACAGTCCCCTCGGCTGCATGAGGGTTCCAGTTTCTCTGCATGCTCATCTGTTCTGGCTTTCTACCTTTTTATTTAACATACTGAAGAATCATCTATTGAAATAGTAAACAAAATATTTTTGTCTTGTCAGAGGGGTGAGTGTGGATGAGTGACAGTGTGAATGGAAGACAATGACGAACACAAAGCAGCCAGACACCCACAAGCACCCCGAGTCAAGAGAGCTGAACCCGAGTCTCACCCTGCCACAGCTTTCTCTGGGACTGGGTTTCCCAGGTGTCCAAGAGAAGGTTGGATTGGGTGTTCCTCAGCTTCCTCCTGTTTTATCCATCAGGGATACGCTGTCCAGCTGAGGACAAGATTCTATGAATACAGCTCCATCTAGGGCCCCTCATGAGACTCCTGAGGTAGACTTCTTCCTTCTTTGCTTAGGCCTGGTCCGCCAGCACTACCCCTAGCAAAACACCATTCACTGAGAACCTTCAAACAACACAGACTTACTCACAAGACCCAAACCAAAGTGTGGGCAGGGTCGCTTCCTTCCAAGGGCTGGGAGAAAGGCCTGTGCCAGGCTCCTCCCCAGCCTCCAGCGGCTCACCGGTAGGTAGTCTTGGGCTTCTCCGTGGCCTGTAGATGCATCACTAGACTCTGCCTTCATTCCCACATGGCATGCTCCCCATGTGTCTGTGCCATTCATACCAGATTACAGATTTGTTTATGCCACCCAATGTCTGCTTTTTCGCTCATCTACACAGAGGCTCTATCCAATCATTCTCTGAGGGAGGGGCTTGAACACATCTTTTTGAGATGTAGAGGAGTCAGCTCAGTTTGTAACAAGTTGTCACAGCTTCCTTCCACGGTGGCCTCCTCTCTTACTGGTCTCCCAAGTCTCAGCCTTCTGTTGGCTGCTCCACAATCCCAGGTGACTGTGCCCCCTGTGTTTTGCAGGGACCCATCATTTTTCAGAACCTCTACCAGTTGGTTTTCGTTTATCTTTCAAAAAGGAGCACTGGGCTGGGGGTGTAGCTCAGTGACAGAGCGTATACCTAGTGTGCCGCAGGTCTAGGCAATCCTCAGCGCCAAAACACAAAAAGCATCCAGTTTGGGTCCTTGGTGGTCTACTGGAGAATTTCATGGCTCCCACATTCCCCTTTTGTTGCATTACACAGCTGCTCTCACCTCTATTACACCTGGAAAGCTTGAGGCAGGAGTAAGGACTTTGTGTGTCTGTGGTGGAGAGAGAATCACGATTTGTCCGGTCTGCTTAGAGCTCTGATCCTGTCAGAACCGAGGCCTGAAGAAAGACGGGGTGTTGAGGCTGGACTGACCCAAGGTGTTCCCTGCAGCCCTGATGCATGGAGAAGGAACACAGTCCCTTCTCTAAATTCAGGAACATGCTTGGCAGAGCCAGTGATGGACTGGGGCCAGGGTCTTGGGGGAGCTGTGCCTTCAGATTCTGAGAACCCAACTATTCCCACCCTGAGAAGCTTTGGTTATCAGTTCCAAGGTTGCTGTCTGCTTGCTCAGTCTGTGGCACACTGGAGATACTCTGTGTTCCCCTTGGGCAACATTGCTGGATGAGCTTCCTGCTGACTCCATCCCATTGTATGACAGCTTTCTGATCACTCTGCCCCACACACCCCTCAGCAATGCCGCTGTGCTTCTTCATAAACTTGCTTGTGCCAGAATTCCTGAGCCCATCTTTTCTATCTTTATCTCTGATACCCTAGACCTTCCTTCCTCCTCAGGACCCTGTCACTGAAGAACAACCTTCTGGTCCAGGTCAGTGGGGGGCTGAAGAGATAATTCAGTGGTAAAAAGCCCTTGTTGTTCTTGGAGGGGACCTAGGTTCCATTCCCAGAACTCATATGGCATCTCACAACTATCAGCAACCCCAGTAGAGGACCAGACACCTTCTTCTGGCCTCTGCAGGCACCAGGCATCCATATTGTAAACAGATACACATTCAGACAAAATGCCCATGCACATGAAATGAAGTTTAAAAACGAAGGAGAACGGGGAAGAGGAGGAAGAAAGAAGAAGATTGTGTCACCAGGGTGGCTCGGCAGGTTGAGGCACCTGCTGCCAAGCCTGACAATTTAAGTTCAGTCCCCTGCTGTCCTCTAGCCTCCACGTGTGGGCCATGGCACACGTGCACACACATGCACGTGCAAAACAAATAAATAGGAATGTGATTGGAAAGGTTTTTTTGTTTTTGTTTTTTTTGTTGTTTTTTTTTGGGGGGGGGGGGTTTGAGACTTAAAATTGAAGTGATGGCAACATTGGGCCACCTCAGTAAAGAAACTGGAAACGCTTCTCCCCGGAACCCTCGAGGGGGCCACCTGCTGGTGTTCGGCCTAGAGGATACTTAGGGGATACATCTTCCAATACCAGAAGAGCTGACATGGGGGAGTGGTGGAGCCAACCTGTCCATTTCTATAAAGAGATAGGTACGTGGGTCATTGTAAGCAGAAGCTTTAAGAACTATTATAGGTTCAAAGAACTGTGAGGTGTGAGCTGTTCACTGGAAGAATTCACACAGGGGCTGGGTTTCAGTGCTTGCCTCAGGCAGGTGATCTTTCTGGTTCCTTCTGCTTTGTGATAGTGTGAGTATAGAAATGGAACTTGGAATTTCTTTTAGCCCTCTGTGTCCCTTGAAGATATGACACTCAGAGGATCTACATGAATTCAGACCTGTGCAAAAGAACTTGGGCCTTCCGCAACAGGTGTCCAAGAATTGGCTTCCCCCTCCAAATGGGTAGTTACTAAAGCTGAGTCAGCTCTCAGCCAGCGTCTGATGCTGACCACACCCAGGGACGGCCCCAGGGGCTCATAAGGAGCACACTCCTTGGAAACTGGAACAGATCTGAGCAGTCTCCTTTGATCTGAACCTGTTGGCAGGGTGGACCAGAAGCCGGTTCCTCTGCCTCATGATGCTGGGTTCCTTGCCCTTCTACAACTTCAAAATCACTCGCCGCCCTTCAGCTTTTGGCAAAGCAGATTCGTCACTGTCAGCGCAGATACGGCCACACCTTCTTGTCAGTACCGCTTACCACTGAGAGCTGGGCAGCTTTTCACCGATTAAACGAGAAGATTAAGGGGCCGAGGTTCACAGAGCTTTAAAAATAAATCACAACATGTAAACTACATATGCATTCAAACCCAGAAATTTATGCCAAAGCCAGAGACTGTCAGGAAGAATAAGAACAATGCCAACCAAAAATGACTCAATACAGGGCCAGTGAGATGGCTCAGTGAGTAGAACACTTCACTTACAATTCTGACAAGCTGAGTTCAGTCCTAAGACCTGCTGTGGGAGGAGAGAACCAGCTCCTGAGAGCTGCACCCTGACTTCTGTACATGTGTGCCACACACATCATACATATGAATACTAAAATACAAAATTGTTTGAATGACTGAAAATGTGTTTTCTTTGAGTGAATTGTTTGGCAAAGCCGTTAAGGTATTGAATCCTGGTGGACCAATTTTTTTCTTTGATTTTCTAAGGGGTCTTATCTCTAACTCACTAGTTATTGAGTAAAAGAGAATGTCCCGAATAGTATTACCTGATTGCTGTTTGTAACAACTAACACTATGGCTAGTCATGGCGGTCAGTGCCTATAATCCCAGCAATCAAGAAGCAGAGGCAGGGGAATTGCTGGGAGTTTGAGGCCAGTCGAGAGAGACTTTAACTCAAATACCAAAACCAGCCAAACAAAATCCCCTGGTCCTCATACATGCCCAAATGGCCCAGTTTCCCATGGCCTCCCTTCTCTACCACACCAGGCTCTGACTTACTCTCTTTACTCTTATCTCGAGGAACTTACTCCGTACACCAGGCTGGCCTTGAACTCAGAGATCCACCTACTTCTGCCTCCCGAGAGATTAAAGGCATGCACCACAGTCTGGCCATTTTTTTTTTAATGTGCATTGGTGTTCTGCCATTGGTGTTGGGTCCCCTGGAACCAGAGGAGCAGATAGCTGTGAGGTGCCATGTAGGTGCCATGTAGGTGCTGGGAATTGAACCCGGGTCCTCTGGAAGAGCAGTCGGTGCTCTTAACCGCTGAGCCATCTCTCCAGCTCCCAGCTGTAACAATCTTATCCTCTCCTAAAAGTTCCTTCTGGTAACGGACTGTAGCTCAGCTCAATGGGAGATGCTTGCCTAGCGTGTTTACAGCCTTCTGACCTCCAGCATGACAAGAGAAGAGAAGATCAGATGCCTTCACACCCCTTCACACCTGCTCTTCCTTCTGTTACCACACCTGTGTGTCCCAGCCCCAGGTTCCCACAGACAGCTCACCCACCTTCCTAGTGTTAACATCTTCCATGAGGTCTGTTTGTTGAAACTCAGAAAGTAACACTGGCCCTGACCAGATTTCCCAGTGAGAAACTGACCTAATGCAGTCTTCTTGTGCCCAGAACCACACTGAGTAATCAAGCTTCCTCGGTCTCCTTCCATCTGGGACAATTTCTCAGTCTTTCCTTTTTCTTTTGTTTTTGTGACCTTGGGGACTTTGGTGAGTACTGGTCAGGCATTTAGAAGTGAGTCCACCTGTTGGGTTTATGTGATGAGACTTTTTTTTTGGTCTGGTGAAGAACATGAACGAAATGACGTGTGTTTCCTACTGTTTGGCATCAGGTCTCCCATGGGCTCCCTTCACTGAGGAAGCCTCTGACTCACCCCATCTGTCCAGGCAGGTTTTGTGGGAGTTGTGCTAGTGGTCATGCCATTGATCATGATGTTGGCATGTTTTACCCCTGGGGACGTTAACCTTGATCGCTTGGCTGCCATAGTGCCTGTCAGGTTTCTGCCTTGGAAAGTTTGTATTTTCTCTTGTGAAATTCCTTGGAATCAAGTTATGAAATGTAGCTGCACAATAAAAAGTGGGAAACTCAAGCTCTGCTCTGTAGGGAGCAGAAGGACTACCTTTGGAATTGTTTATGCTCTCTGTTTATTTATTTAATGTATTTTTTGAGACAGGATCACTTGCCGCTGCCTCCTGAGTTCTGGGATTAAGGCAATTGAAAGATGATTCAAAGCACAGCGTATTTATGTGTTGATGTAAATGCTCTAAGCAAAAGTACTCTGGAAGTTCTTTGGTCTCTTCAGTAATTATAAGCATTTATTTATTTATTTATTTGCACTTTTAGATTTTCCATCTTGTCTTTTCTCATTAAATTATTTGATTTGTTTTTTTAAAGATTTTTTTTTTTATGAACATTGGGGCTTTGCCTGAATGTATGTCTGTGTGATGATGCCAGATCCCCTGGAACTGGAGTTACAGACAGTTGTGAGCTGCCATGTGGATGATGGAAATTGAACTCGGGTCCTTTGGAAAAGCAGCCAGTACTCTTAACCATCGGGCTACCTCTCCAGCCCTTGATTTGTTTTTTTTAGATAAGGTCCCCTCCCCCTTAAACTTGGGATCCTCTTGTCTTAGATTTCAAGTGCTGGGATCAAGACTATGAACCACCACACCTGGTTTAAATTCTTCTTCATACCACCTCTTTAAAAAGCAGAGGATGCCCAGTGGTGGTAGCACACGCCTTTGATCCCAGCACTCCAGAGGCAGAAGCAGGCAGACCTCAGTGAGTTTGAGGTCAGCCAGGTCTACATAGTGAGTTCCAGGGCAGCCAGGGCTATGTAGAGAGACCCTGTCTCAAACAAACAAACAAACAAACAAACAAAAACAAAACCCCAAAACAAAAACAAAAATAAGCAGAGTATGTTTTACACTTGTAACTGGTATAATTTGAATCACTCACATTCCAAATTTTCAACAGCTGCAAGACCCAGGGCTAACATATTGGAGAGTTCATCTTTAATAAGTAGTTATTTAAAAATATTATTGAGATTTATTTTATGTGTATGGGTGTTTTGCTTACATATATATCTGTGTACCATATATGTGCCTGGTGCTGGAGGAAGCCAGAAGAGTGTGTATCCCCTGTAACTAAGGTTATATACAGTTGTGAGTGGCCATGTGAGTTCTGGAAATCAAACCCAGGTTCTCTGAAAGAGCGAAAAGTGCTCTTAACAGCTGGGTCATCTCTTTAGCCCTTATTTATTTTTAAAAATTGTGTGCATATGTGTGTTTTGTCTGCTTGTAGGTCTGTGTACCACATGCATGCAGTGCCCCCAGAAGCCTGAAGAGGGCGATGCATCATCTGGACCTGGAGTTACAGATGGCTGTGAGCTGCCATGTCAGTGTTGGGAATTGACCCCTGATCCTCTGGAAGAGTAGCAAACGCTTTTTTACCAATGAGTAATATCTCGAAAAAGAGCTGATTATTGCCTTTCTTTTTAAAATTTGAGACAGGATCTCACTAGCTGGTCTGTAATTGTAGACCAAACTGCCCTCGAACTTACAACAATTCCCTTCCTGTGCTGGGACCATGGGTGTGTCCTGCCACACTCTACTAGAAAGCTTTTCTTATAGTTTTTTTTTTTCTCAACTGTATTCAGCTCAAAATGATCCTCATGCCGAAGTGGCATGCTTGGAATAAACTGCTACTTGTCCACAGGATGAGCACTTACAGCAGTATGGGCATGTTAAATTGAACTCAGGAGAAGTGAAGAGGCATCTGGGAGTGGCACAGAGGGGACCTGTCACCTCATCCCTGGGCCTCAAGGAATAAGAGAAGGAGGTGGTGTCATGGAGCACAGTGATGCTCCAGCCGGGACTGAGAGAATGCCTCCTGGGAGCTAAGGCTGGAGACTGAGGAGCAGGGACAGCTCTGCCTACGTTATGCTCAGCATCGAGGCAGGGACCGCAGCTTTGACCTTCCTGCCCTCCCACGCTCTGATCTGGCAGAGCAGAGGGGACGCAGAGACCACATCGCTCATGTCAGCTCCCCGGGGCACCGGCTGGGACAGAAGAGGGAGGGAATGGATCTGGAGAGGCAAGCGGAGATGGTGCCACCAGAAACACAAGTTCAAAAACGTGTCCCAAAGGAGCTTTAGAAACGGTTCCTTCCCTGTGCTGCTGGAGGTGCTGGGTTTGCAGCGCTGGTCCCATTTTAATGTGTTTCTCACTTCATCTAGCATCTGGACATTATTCGGACTTAAGCTATGAGTGTCTTAATATTGTGGACCCTAGCCTCACTAGGTCAAGAAAGAGCCCTTGGAGGAGGCTCACGTGACACTTAAAAGACTATGGGACTCTGGATATTGGCATGTGTAGCTTTCTAGGAAGCGACAGAGACTCTCCTCTAAGAAGAGACCGCCAGGAGTGTGGGTAGACAAAGGCACCGACACTTACCACAAGGTCCCTTATTGTCTGGCCCTACTGAACCTTCCTGGTTCTGATGGGTTCCTGAGGTGGGGGATGGGTACACCTAATACCAACGTTGGTGGTCTTTCCTTACCAGTTCTGTGGTTTGTCTGGGACCAATGAACTAGGAAGAATCTGGGGTTGGTATTAGTTTCTCCCTCTGGAAAATGGAGGTAATAATGTTACTTATTTCACAGGATTGGCGGTTAAGTGAGATAATACAAGAACTTCAGCAGTCTGGCACATGGTGACTGGTAAACAAATGCTAGCTAGTATTCTTATAGGCACTCCTCCCCCATCCACTGGCTGGAGGTGACTGTTCTTCCTATATGACAAGCTGGTGATGCCGAAACATACATGTTTCATGTCTTTTCTGACACGCATGTGTGAAATGAGCTGAGAGACGAGACCAACATGGTCAGCCTCACCTTGTGGTTCACATCACAGAGCTACCAAGACTTCTAGAAAGGGAGAATGGAAGCTGGGAAAGCAGTGAGAGCTGCTTCTGAAGGGAAAGGAGGACAGCACACAGATCTTGGCCCTGGAAAACCTGCTCTGCTCCAGTGGTCTCCAGGCCCCTTTCCTTCCACGGACTGTGGAATGTCCACCCATCTTACAGAGTGTGGGGACACCTAAAGCTGTGCTCCTTTACAGACAGGCTATGTGGCAACAGCATGGACTATCCCCAGATTGCCTCCATCTTCATATTATGTTATTTTAAGGGGAGACAGAAGCAAGAAGATTGCCAAGAGTTCTAAGCCAGCTGGGCTACATAGGAAGACCCTGTCTCAAAGACCAAAGCAGAGTAAACGTCCTTCTCCAGCTGGCCCTCCTTGGAATGCACTCCATGAGTTTCAGCATCTTTCTCTAGCCCCATCAGGCCTTGCGAAGCAAGCTTTGCTGCTGTTGGAAGCCTCCTGTCTTGCAGGACCTCTTGGTCTGTTTTTTTACACCTGCACACCCTCTAGTGGAGATGCTCAGCAAACTCAAGGTGAGGACCAGGAGTGGGAGCTGCCTAAGGTCCCCTTTCCCTTTCCCATCAGTCAAGATCTTATACTTTGGGTTCTAGTACAGCCTAGTAGAACCTGACTAGCCAGACTGGCTTTCCAAACCCAGGGCTGAAAAGAAAAGTGGTACAATACTATCTGCTAAAAAGAGAAAAGAAAAAAAGATGCTGAATTTATTACCATGGACACCCCAACTAGTCAGATAGCCCAGGCTCCTAGATGTAATATTAGTGACTATTTCTGGAGCCCCTTTTAAGCACTAGACATTGGCTTAAGCACCAAAATTTTGGTTTGCTTTTTTTTTTTTTTTTTTTTCTGTGATAAAGATCATGACCAAAAACAACTTGGGAAGGAGAAGGTTTACTTGGCTCACATATTCTGGGTCATAGTCATTGAGGGAATCCAGAACTCAAGGCAGGAACCTGGAGGCAGGTACCGAAGCAGGGGCCATGGAAGAATGCTGCTTGTTGGCTGGCTCCCATGGCTCGCCTACTTTTGTATGCCATTCAGGACCTACTGCGCATGTCCTGATTACAGCACGTCGTTGAGGGAAGTCAGGGCAGGACCTCAAGCAGCAGCAGTGACAGGAACCCTAGAGGAGTGATGCTGGCTTGCTCTCCACGGCTTGATCATCCTGCTTTTTTTTATTTTTTTTTTATTTTTTTATTTTTTTACTTTTTTAAATTTGAAGACAGGGTCTCCTGTTACCCAAATTGACCTTAAGCTTTTATTTATTATGCATACAGTGTTCTGCCTGCATGTATCCCTGCAGGCCAGAAGAGGGCACCAGACCTCATTACAGATGGTTGTGAGCCACCATGTGGGTGCTGGGGCTTGAACTCAGGACCTCTGGAAGAGCAGTCAGTGCGCTTAACCGCTGAGCCATCTCTCCAGCCCTCATCCTGCTTTTTTATAGAACCCAGGACCACCTGCCCAGGGGTGGCACCACCCACAGTGGGCTGGGCCCTCACACATCAATCATTAAAATTCTTCCATAGGCTTACCTACAGGCCAGTTTGATGGAGGTGATTTCTCAACTGAGGTTCCTTCTTCCCAGATGATTCTAGCTTGTTTCAAATTGACAAAATCAAAGGGAAAACTAACCAGGACAAGATCTATTAGTTCATCTGAGTCTCATGACATTCCTCACACATGGCACTGGTACCCACCCTCTTTTTTAGATGAGCACACTGGTACTCAATTCACAGTTGTAGTCTGTATGTGTGACTCTTCAGTGCTCTCGGGCTCTGGAGTCTGCCTGCCTGGGTTTGCCATAATCATTCTGCAGCTTACCAGCCATGTGACTTTGGGCTTAAGTTACAAAACCTCCAAGACTCAATTTCCTTCCTTGTAAATGGGGATGATGACAGTCCCTCCCTTCGAGAGAGGCCATGGGAACCGGTGACTTAAATAGTGTGTGCCAGCACTTGGCAAACAGAGAAGTGTCAATAAGAGTGAGTATTAGAGCCACCCTTAGTGGAACAGGCCTTTAGTCTCAGCACTTGGGAGTCCTGTTAGGAAGAGTTGTTGCAGAGTCACAGGCCACCAGGGCAATGCATAGAGCAAGTTTGGCTTGGCTGAGTGGGTGGAGTCCAAGCCCAGTCTTGTATGGAGATCTAGGAGGCATGGGCTTGTCTGACCAATGAAGAGGAAGTCTCAAGCTTGGTGTAGACCACAAGTGCATGGTGGCCTGGCCCTTGCCAAAATCTCTCAGTCTCACAGTGGGCTCCGGACATATCTTTAATCTTGCCCACCCTGGCCCTTTGTCTTTGTGGTCCCCTCTATCTGGAATGCCCTTCTGTTACACCTTCTTGTAGCTGCCACTTTTCTTTTATAAGCTCTTAATCCTAATGCCATTTGTTTTGAGAGGCTTTTCCCAAGTCCCAGCTCATCAGCCTGATGATCAGATAAAATAACCTTATTTGTTTTCATGTTTAATGTCTGTTATTCTCTAAACCTTATAGGATCTGTGATCCTTAAGGGGACAGATTATGCTTTCCTTGCTTGCCACTATATCTCTGTCTGGAACAAGCAGACCTTCGATAAATGTTTCCCAGAAAAATGAAAGGTCTCAAATGATATCTCCTAGAGACTCATTCTTTTCAAGTTGTTTCCGGCAGAGGTGACCTATCAACCTCAACCAGAAATTAACACAGTTCAGTGAGTTCAGTGAACCGAGGGCTTTGTGGACGTACAGTCCTTGAGCTAAAGAGAAAGGATTACATAAAAATGAAGTAAGTTCTACTGCAGAAGAACAGATTCAGGGCAATTTCCATCAGTGGGCTGGCCAGGAAGATGCTCCTGGTCTTCAGGAGTCTGCAGGTGATCTGTAGGGGTGGGGTGAAAGGTGCTGGTGGAACTCAGCAGCATGGGCTACTAGAGAGTCCTGGAGGGCCAAGGCATGGGTCTTGCCTTCCAACAAGCCACTCCAAATGAATCTTTTGATATTATTCCCAAAGGAGATTGCAACTATCCACAGTCACAACAACAGACTTGAAAAATGTTCATTCATGCAACTCTACACAATGCAAGCATCAAGCAGAGTTTGGCTCATCTTTCAACACTCACTGCAGAGCCTTCCGGTTGTTCATTTGTTCCTAGCAGCTCTGTCAACCTGTCTTCCAGGCCGACATCCTCCGATTCTGTCCCCCATGCCTGCTCCCCAGTCTCCTGTGGTGGTGGCTGCTCATCTCATTTGTCAGTAGTAAAGGCCTGTTTGAGAAGGCAGCTGGATGAGCCCCCAGGCTTTAGCACTTGCATTTTCTTCGCTGGAACCTTCTCCCTGGAAGCTGGCTCCTTCACTGACTTTCTTTGCCTGAATGTCCTTGTCTCAGGAAGGTGTCTTCCCTACAACCTTACTAAGAATTGTGTTCCCCCTCACCCTTCACCTGCCCTTCACCTGCCCTAACCTTCCTGTGGTGCCTACCCTAATGATTGCACATTTCTTATTTTCTCTGTCTATTGTATTAGTTCCAAGAGCGAAGAGATTCATCTTTTGTAGCTAGAGTTTTCCTGCCCGGCCCACGGTCAGGATAAATCTCTCTCACCTGCCAGTCCCACAGCCGCTCAGACCCAACCAAGTAAACACAGAGACTTACATTGCTTACAAACTGTATGGCCGTGGCTAGCTTCTTGCTAACTGTTCTTATATCTTATATTAATCCATTTCTATAAATCTATACCTTGCCACATGGCTCGTGGCTTACCGGCATCTTTACATGCTGCTTGTCCTGGTGGCGGCTGGCAGGCAGTCAGTCAGTGACTCCCTCTGCCTTCCTGTTCTTTTAATTCTCTCTGTTAGCCCCACCTATACTTCCTGCCTAGCCACTGCCAATCAGTGTTTTATTAGCAACACATTTGCCATACAGAACATCCCACAGCAATCTTTTATTATTTATTGTCTGGAAGAGAGTTAGGCACACAGTAGGCTTTCGAAAATGTGTTAGGGATGAATGGTTGCAACTCTACAATTTTGCATATTTGTATTTAAAAAATATACCAGTAGTTCAGAAGCAACCCTCCAACCCCATTTATGCCTGTTTTAAAACAAGATTACTTCCTCACACACTTGTAGCCAGAAGCCTGAAATCAAGATATTAATAGGAGAATGTTTCCTGTGAACATTCTAGGGAAGAATTCCAAGCTCCTGGAGCCTTCAGGCATCTTCAGTTTCGAGTAACAACTTCAGTTGCTGCCTATGGCTCTTTCTGTCTTCTCTCCCTCTTAAAAGGATACATATCATTAGAATTAGGGGCCACTCTAATCCAGGATGACCTCATTTCAAGCTCTTTAACTTACATCTGTGAAGACTGTTTTCCAAATAAGGTTACCTTTTGCCATTAGCGGTGAGGTGCGGGCCAGAGACACAGCTCCACTCTGCCACCTGCAGCAGCCTGAGGACTTCTCTCTAGAGACCTCCTTTCAAGTGAAGATGGGATTCTTAATTTCATTGCAGAAAAGAATTCCAGGGCCAGACAGTTTGAAGCAGAATTGAAGTTTATTCAGATTTTGGTCAGCAAGATGGTTCAGCAGGTAAAAGCACATGCCATGAGTTTGGTCCCTAGAACCCATGATGTTCTACACACACACACACTCTCTCTCTCTCTATCTCTCTCTCTGTCTCTCTCTCTGTCTATATGTGTGTGTGTGTGTGTGTGTGTGTGTGTGTGTGTAATTTAAGCATAGCTTTAAGCATAGTGGGAATTTGGGGAGTGGTTTTATAGAGGTGCTCAGGGAAAGAATAATACACAGCCAAGAGCTTGGATGTGGGATTCGCAAGGGAAGTCCCACTTAAGGACTTATATCATCCACCATATAGACTACTTGGTAGCTCTCAAGTTACACCTCAGTGAGCTGTTAAGAATCCCCCCTTCTTACTCTCTTTTATTTTAAATATTAG
>CABHPQ010002323.1:49139-96621 GCA_902168405.1 Peromyscus aztecus | reverse complement strand
TTTTTTTTACTCATTGTTATTATCAATAATATCTAGCATTATATACAATCATATCTGGCCAATAATAAAAAAGACACTTTAAAAAGAAAATAACATTTTTCTAGGATACTGACATGGAAGAACCACTGAACGAAGATTCAGGTGGTACGGTAAGTGTTTGAATATTAAATATATCTGCCTTTGCTTTCCATGTAGAGAATCTCCTAGAGAACACTAATATTTTCTAGTAGGAAAAAGGTTACCACCGGCAGTATGTAAGAGTTCCTTTTTGCTCATATTCTCATGGTCATCTGATGCCATTAATTTTCTGGTTGCTTCCCACTCTGGCTGGGGTGAGACAAAACTCCAACATACTTTTCATTTGCATGTCTGTGATAAATAATAATATTGAAAATTTTCCACATACGAGTTGAAAATTGATATTAATTACCCTGAGAACTATTTGTTCAATTCAGTTGTCCACCAGTTGGTAGAATAATTTGGATTTGGATTTTTAGCTTTTTGCGTTCTATATAGTCTAGAATATTAACCTCTACTATACAGATAATTTCAGAGACTTTCTTTCATCCTGTAGGATGTCTGTTAACTCAAATAACTACTTCCTTTTCTGCAAAGAAGTTGTGATTTCATGAAATCTTATTTTCAAATTAATGGAGCCCTTGGAGTTGTCTGCAGACATCTCTTGAGTATTTCCATAGCTTGAAGTGCATCTTCTCACTTTCCCCTAACTATCATAGTTTCAGGTTATTTACTGACTTCTTTGATCCACTTTGAACTGAATTTTATACAAGTGTCCTAGTTTTATTTCTGTTGTGATAAATAGCCTGACAAAAGTCAATTTAGTGGAGGAGGGGTTGATTTTACCTTACAATTCCAGGTTATAATCCATCAGTGTGGGGCAGGAGCTTGAGAAAGCTGGTCAGGTCACATGACATTTAAAGTCAAGAGCAGGCAGGAATGAATGCATGCATGTTCACTTGCTTGCTTGTGCTCAGGCAGCTCTCTACATTCATAAAGTCTAGGATTGGCTGCCACTCACAGTGGCCTGGATCTTTCCACATTAACAGTTGAGACAATTCTCCACACACTCACCCCCAGACTAATCTAGACAGATTGTCTAGACCTGATCTAGACAATCCCTCATTGATCTAGTAAGAACTTAAGAATTATGCTGAGTAAGAGTAGAAAGTATCCATTTTCTCATTCCAGATATTAAAGGCAATGCTTTCAGGTTTCTCCCATTTAGTACAATGTTGGCTACTGGTTGGTTGTACACAGCCTTTAATATAAAAAGAGATAGTCCCTGCATTTCTTGCTTTGTCAAGGAATTCTATCTAACCTTGTTGGTGTCAAAGGTTATTTCTGTAGTTATTGAGATAACCATGCAGTTAAGGACATGAGATAATCACGTCCTTATATCCATATCTGTTGCATTACGACTGGATGTGTACATTATCTTATTCTTATATCCCTGCTATGAAATCAACTTTGTCATTGTTTGTGACCTTTTTAATGTGCTCTTGAATTTGGTGTATTTTTTAAATGAAATATTGTATCTTTTTAAAGAAAGATGAACATTAGGGAAGTTGATCTACTATTTTCTTTTTGTTATTGTTACTATTCGGTCTTAGTATCATGTTGATTCTGGTTTTGTAAAATGGGCTTAGTTTCTTTCACTTTCTAGTTAATATTTTGGGAAATGTTGGTGTGAGATCCTCTTTAGTGGTTGATTTAGGTAGGTAATCCATAGTATACTGTGTTTTTCTTTGCAGCTAAACTCTTTATAACTGCTCTGTTTCATTGTTTATTATAGGTATGTTTACATTGCTTACATCTTCTAAATCCCCAAAATTTCACTTTGGGAAGTGATTATGTAGCTAGGAACGTCTTCATTTCTTCTATATTTTTCAGGATATTTTGTAATACAGGTTTTTCAAAAAATATTCTCAAATGATTCTCTGAGATTAGTTAGTATCTCTCATGATGTCTGGTTACTCTTTAATTTTATTAGTTTTTGTCTTCTCTACATCTCTTTTGGCTAGATTTTTATTAACATTGTTTTCTTTGTCTAAAAATCGTCTCTGTTTCATTAGGCTCCATTTAATTTTTTGTAATATTATTAAGTTTTTGTCTGATTCTTTTGTATTTAGATTTTCTTGTTTTCTAAGACCTGGAGATATACTGTTGTTTATTTGAGATCTCTGTTCTTTCAGCATAAATATTCTTAGCTATATCCTTTCCTCTTACAACTGACTTTGTTATATCTCCAAAGCTCTTATAGTATGTGGTTTAGGTTTTTGATTGCAGGAATTTTCAAGTTTTCTGCCTGATTACTTCAGTGGCTCAGTTGTCATAAAAGATCATAGTATCAACTTTCTGGTCATTGAATAGCCTCTGTGGTTTGGCTGGTATTAATTTATATTGTCTTCCTCTATGATATAAAAAGATACCAGAAATTATTTTGATTTTTAAATATTTGCTAAAAAATATTTTTGGTCAAAATGCTACTTCAGACAACTTTTCATGGGCCACTGAAGAAGAGAACTTCACAATCTATGCATGTTAGTTCCATGTTATATATATATATATATATATATATATATATATATATATATATATATGCTAAGTCCACTTGATCTGTGGTTTAGCTTAACTGTGAGGTTTCTTTGTTGATTTTTAGACCTGAATAGCACACCCACTATTAACTGTATTAGAAACTCTCTGTTTATTTATGTCCAATGAGTATGTTTCATAAAATTGTCATTCCCAATATTAGGTACACACACACACACACACACACACACACACACACACACAAACACAAACACACACACTTTACACATGTTATTAAACAATTGCTACATCTCCTAGAAGGTTTTTTCCTTCATTAATCAGATGTCTAATAGCTTCTTTTTGTTTTCTAACTAATTTTGATTTTAATTCTATCTTTTCAGATACCAGAGTCTCTTTATCAGCTTGTTTTCACCTTCCATTTATTTGTCAATGATATCCATCCTTCAATCCTGTCAGCTAGGTCATATCATGTAACCAGAGTTTTGAGGCCTTTGTTTTTCTAGTATTTATAATTTAATTGTTATTTTTCTGTTTGGTTGGACTTTTGTTTGTTATTATCTCTTCCCCCTATTAATACTGAGCCTGCAAGGCATGGTAGGTTCTTTCCTAGGTCTTGTGTCTACCTAATCCTGCCATGAAGTTGACTCTTCTGTGCTATTATGGTTGTGGCTGTCTTTCTTCCTCCTCAGTGTTCAGGATTCTGCTAATAATCTTCAGCTGCCCTAGATTGGTGGTCAGTTGGATTGATTTATGTTTGGCTTGTTTTTAATACATTATTATTTTTTCTCTCAAAATTAGAATATTGCTTTTCATGATAGAGCAATTTTGGTTGGCAGTTATTAATTTAGGTGCTTGAGATGTACTGTTTGATGCTTTCCCATTTTTCAGGAAAACCTTTGGTTGCCCAAGTATGGTGTGATAGTACATTGATGTGTTTGTATGTAAGTTGACACTTTTTTTTTGTTTTTCGAGACAGGATTTCTCTGTGTAGCTTTGGCGCCTGTCCTGGAACTCACTCTGTAGCCCAGGCTGGCCTTGAACTCATAAAGATCCACCTGCCTCTGCCTCCTGAGTGCTGGGATTAAAGGCATATGCCACCACCACCCAGCGACAACTGTTTTTTTTTTAACAGCTTTTAATTTTGTGGCATTTTAAAATGTACTTTTAACATTTGACTATATATTATGATCTATTTCTTCTCTGGTCATGTTTCTGTGGAGCTCTTGATCCTTCTTGTGTAATCATATCTCATAATTCTTGATGTTTGAATATCTACATATTTATTTTTCTTTTTGATGCATGAATATAAACTGCCTTGAGAGAGATCAGTTGACCAAATGAAGTTGTAAATGGCAGAGCTATGCAATCAAGATGATACTGGATGGGCATTAAAGTGTATATTCCATAAACAATGGATCTACTTGTGATTTTTCTTTTTAGCTTTGTGATGAGGTAAAAGCAATATTCATTTACTTGAAGCTATATTTTTAATTTTCATATTTCCAGGGTAAGAAATATGAGGTATCACAACTTGTTGTAATACTGGGCAGCAGTAAGGTGTCAGTTAGCAATATGGTCATACAGTTTAGTATATCTGGTGCCTCAAAGTTTGTCAGGTTAGGTGTATTAAATAGATTTTTTTGCCTTATTCAATTTTTAAGTTATTGAAGTTTACCATAATACAGCCCTACCTTAAATCAAAGTACCTCCATATTAAAATGAAAATATGAAACATGCTTACATAGAATCCTAAATGATATGAAAATATGTTTTAAAAGATGCAGGTGAAATTGTTAACTATGTCAGTCCAATCTTAGTTACTGCTATCCCCTTGCCTTTTGCCTTTTGACAGAGGCCCAGCTGAGCCTTATCTGATTCATTACCCTCAGAGAGCTTATTGTTTTAGAATACCAGGCACTGGTGAAAGATAGTGCAATAAGTAAGTAGGAACCACAATCAGAAGCACAAAATTTGCTTGGTATTCAGAACAGTCAGAGACAGAGTCCAAGCAATAAGCTCATGTCATTTTTGTTTAAGGCAGATTGCTGTGGCAGTAATAAGGACAGAGGGTGTTAAAGGGCAAAGCTCTGTGGATGAGGATTTGGTGGGAGGTACTGCAGCTTAGGTGAAAGATGATGAGACCTTGAGTAGAGACAGACTTGAGAAATATTATGTTAAAAAGGATAAGCAAACTATCAAGATTCACTGTGTGAAGATGAAGACAAGGTTGTGATGGGCCAGAGTCACCTGCTTAGATGAGTGGGCACTGGAAATTGATGAGAATACAGAGGGAAGGCATCCTTTTATGCATGACAAGCCTGCCAGGTAAGGATTTGTCATTAGTTACTGCTTCTGTGGGAGGATTCTAAATATCTTGCATTCTTAGGTTTCCAGATGCAGCAGGTTTTGCATGAACTCAGCTTCCAAAATATGAGTTCAGTGATGTAGAATACTCTCTCTATCAGTCATTCAAAGAAACTTTATTGTTCACAAGTATGTAGCAAGAACAAATGCAGTCATGATGGGTAGGTCCTGAAAGCTCAGAAATCTGCCAGGATTGAGGAAATATCTTCAGATACTCCCTTTTGTAACCCAACCTAACCAATCCAACACTCCAGTCTGAGTTTTTATACTTCCCAGGCGGGACTTGAATAGTTTTCCTACTGAACTCATACACTGAAACACATTTTATATTAAGAGTGATGATGCTACTTCTAAACTGGTATAGACAGGTGTACCCCATAAATGAAGAGCCAGGAATAACACAGGATCCTTAAGGACCTCCAGTCATGTGGACCCCGTTCATGCTTCACCATGTATTTCTTTCTAATCTGTACTACCACTTTGTTTTGAATGTAGTATTTGAGCTAGTTTGCAGTCTGTGTGAGCCTTTTGTTTTACTCTGAAATAAGATTCCAAGAGCTTGGCAACACCTGACCCTAATTCTGAACATTATTCTTTTTTTCTTTTAAATTAATATGTATTATTTTTAAACGGTAATGTTTCGTTGTCGTATTACTTTGATAATTTTCAAGCCTTTGCGCATTATTCTCATTATTTCAGGTTCTAGAAGAGAAGACAGGTCATAGAATTATGGAGACCTTTTAAAGGCATGACCCCTCCCATGGAAATAGGAAATTCTTAATGACTCCAGTGGGAGTGTCACCAGCTAGTACATGACCCTCTGTGCTCAGCATGTGACATTTCTTTTCAATTTCAAAACACCGGAGCTGCTTCTGCCCCCTCAGACCTTGCCCAGGTTTTGCTGTGAGGTTACATATGCAATTTAAGATAATAACCTCGGAATTCAGAATAAAGCTGGGAGTGCAGTCACTGTTGGAGCCTGGAACACGGGTGGTGAGGTAGGATCTCACCCTCAAACTGGCACAGCATCCAAAGCATACAGACTGTGTAATAGCCCTCCTATTACTGTCTCATTTCTCCCAAAGATTTTGAAAATGTGCTCATGGCTAAGCTTAGAAGTGGAGACGAAGGAGTCAGGGGACTGTCACAGATGCTTTCACCCAGGAAAACAAGAACCTCTGCAACAAGAACAGTTAAAAGTAGGAATAGCTATGATATGGACAGAGCAAAGATGGAAAGGCCCACCTTAAATCTGGGCCACGCCTTCTGGTGGAAGTCCATAGAAGGGACATCGATGTAGGAAGCTGTTCTTCTCTGCTCTCACTCCTGCTGGCAAGTTCATTCCTTCGCTGGTATCAGAGTCTACCTCTTCACTATTTCAGCAACTGAGTCATCCATCTATATATCATATATTCATTCTGGAGAACCCTGACTAATACAGTGTGTGTGTGTGTGTGTGTGTGTGAACAAGCAGCCTGTATTCTTCCTCAGTTTGGGTCCTTTTGTGAACCTTTCACCTAAATGAAAGGAGAGGCCTGCCTTATGTACCAGAGAAGGGGCAGTTATGTAGGGGATCACCCAGAGTGAGTCCAGAGTAGTTTTGCAGCCTCCTGGCCTCTCTACATCCCTGAGGGTTTTCACCAAAAGCTTAGGACATTCAGCTATGGTGTGATTTTTCTGAAATTGGAAAGTAAGCAGGTGGAAGCTACAGTTGTGCTTCTCTTGCCCAAAACGTCTTTGTGGAATCCAGCATATTGAAGGACATCCTTTACTTTTCCTCACCCCAAATGGAATGAAAATAGTTTCTAGAAGAAGCTAGAAATCTCAGTAAGGAAGGATATTTGAGTGACATTTCTCTAAGGATGTTAAATCTCTGTTGTCATTAAACATATGGTACTTTTCAGGAGGAATTAAAGTGTTTCTGACAGGAAGTAGCCTATGAGAACACCAGTAGTTACCTAATTTTGACAGGGCTACCTTAGCTTTATTCATTATAACTTTTGCTGTGGGATGTCTTTCTGTATGCTGTAAATATGTGTTGCTCTGATTGGTTGATAAATAAAGCTGCATTGGCCTATGGTAGGGTAGGATGGAGACAGGCAGGAAAATCCAAGAGAGATAGTGAAAGGAGAAAAGAGAGTAAGGGGAGACATGAGCTGGCTGCCCAAGGAGCAACAAGATGTCAGCAGACTATTAACACCAGGGCCACATGGCAAAACATGGATTAATAGAAATGGGTTAATTTAAGATAAAAGAGCTAGCTAGCAAGAAGCCTGCCTGCCACAGACCATACAGTTGGTAATTAATATAAGCCTCTGAGTGATTATTTTATAAGTGGCTGCAGGCCCTCAGGAGGACACAGGAACACTTCCAACTACATTTTGGCATCCAACATAGTAGCAAGAATTTTCATCCAAAAACCTGGGAAAGCTTTAAAAAAGGGTTCTAAAATGGAGCCAAGAGTACCTTCCTAATTCATGTCTCTCATGGTAGGCCACTGCACAGAGATGTGTTCCCTGGCTGCAGTAGGCTTCAGGGGCAACATGGTGGACTCCTGGGGTTTCTGACAGGCTGGGGCATGATACAAAGAGGCTTCCCTCAGCTGCTGCTTGCTGGCTTGGGAACCCAGTTGTAGGCTTAAGAACACAGGCATACTACTTAATACTACTTCCCAGAACTGGGGAATTAAGAATGACACATTGGTACCTGTGCCATGTTTAAAAACCTAATGGGGTGGGTCCAGCAGCCAATGCTGCTACCACTTCGGTCCTAGCCATATGGCAAATCAATTGTCAAAAAATGATTACAGATTCACAATAAGACAGATTCAGATGGAATAAAACTCTCAATGATTTACAATGTGTGTAAAAAGGTATGTAGGCTAGAGAGAGAGAGAGAGAGAGAGAGAGAGAGAGAGAGAGAGAGAGAGAAGAAAAGAGAAGAGAAGAGAAGAGAAAGGATATAGTCATTAAAATACAATAAAGTCTTAAAAAATAATACATAAAAATATAATAAGCCACATAAAGATAGTAATTACACAGAGTCTGGATTATGTTGTCTTTGGGATTTTTAACTGGAGAGAGAAATTTGATTGTAAAGGCTGCTGAGTTAAACCAATATACATATTTTAAAAGTATCTTGACTTCAAAATTTATGTCTAAGGATATGTTGCTTTGGGAAAGAGGTTCTGCTTTTCTTTCCACAGAAGATGAGAAGCTGTGGATTCCTTCCTAGTTAATATGGTTCCATCAAGGAAGACCCTCTGAGAGGTCTCCAGATGATCCAATATCTAGAACAGCTTCAAGGCAACTGGCTCAGAAAATACAGCCTCAGACTGGAGGCTACTACTCCAGTCAGGACTTGGTCATAATCCTACAATTTTCTTTGTGTCCCCATAAGACTACCAGCACCTCCAATCAGCAGGAAGTAGCCTAGAAAACTACACCTATATTCCCAAAAAATGGATTATGGATTTTGTCTTTATTTAGGGGTTGGTTACAAATTATTATTGGTTATAGTCAATCATGTTCTAAAAGAAAAAAGGGGGATATAATTATAGATATGATAGGATGAAAGGGTAGATTATTGAATCTACTTTTAAAGAGCAACAACTTGTTTGAAATGTTTTACATTGCCATGGATTTTAGTTTATTAATACAGATTTAAAGTTGATTTTGTTACTATATATATTTCTATTCTTGTTTATGGTATAATGTTTATGCAACTCATTTAAAATTATAATATATAATTAAAAATACAAAATAATTAGTCACTTATGATAATCAAACATAGTCATGTTAGTTAAGCTTTTTAGATATACAAATATATATTTTAATTAGGTAGGTAATTTTCAAACACTTCAAAGACCTACAGAATATGACATTTAAAATGTTTTAAAAACTTAAATTTTTCTGGACAGTGAGACATGTATGCTCCTGGCAGCACTGATTTACTTCAAAGAGAAAAATGGGGTTTAACTTCTTGGCAAAACTGGCCATTTGGGCAAGAAACTGTTTGTGCCTGAACTGCTTAATAATATCTTATATAAACTGGATATACAGGACCTTTAGGAAACTGACCACTGATTTTGCCAAAACAAAGCAAAATGGTCTTTCAGGTTCCTGTTTCACCGAGGAGACTGCCAGTCATTCTACAGGACACAGGGAAAAGTGAAAGACTCTAGGCCTATAGGCTGAAGATGGATGCCCCAATATTGCAGAGGAAGGCTCTGAAAAGATGACAGACATTCATGATGTTTTCCAGGAGAAGAATCATGTCAAGTACAATGGTGGCTCCTTCATGAAAAAGCTCTTAAGACTAGGAGAATGGATAATATTTGTTGAAACAGCCTTCAAGGGATTTTCCTTTTTCCAAAAATCTGTGAGAAATGCACCTTTCAGGGACTGGACTATGAAATCCCCATGAATTAGTTCTCAATCACAAATATAAAAATAGTAAGGTTCTAGAGAGATGGCACAGAGATTTGGAGCACTGGCTGCTCCTTGGGAGGACCTGGTTTGATGACCAGCATTTACAGGGCAGCCCACAACCATCTCTAGTTCTAGGTTCAGGGGATTCTAGGCTTTCTTTTGGGATCCCTCAGGCATAACACACACATATGGTGCCAAGACACACATGGAAACAAAACTCTATATACAAAATAATAATAAAAAAATATTCGTGTACATCTCTACGTAGTATTTCACCACCCAGAAAAGTTCCTCCACAGACATGGTTTCATTCAAGCCACGTGAGTTGTAGTCTCAAATTCTCAAAACAAAGTTTCCTATTTGTACCTGCTCTGTTAAGTAGAATTCACGGATGAAGCCATCTGGACTTATGTCTTGTTCTGTTTAGATGAAATGTTTTGCCTTTATTTCCATCTTTCACTATTGTGAAATATTCTAACAGAAATAACTTGAGGGAGAAAGGCCTACTTGACTTCCTGTACTCCTGCCAGATGTTCCTGTAAAGTCTGTGGCAATCCTCTAGCAGGTGACTCTCACAGACTGCATCAGGATCAGCTCTGTGTCTTGTAGAAAGGTAAGATCCTGGAAAAATCATTCAGGACAGGAGGTATCAAAGTTCCTCAATTTATAGTTTCTTCTAGCACTTTCTATATGGGCATAAGTTGAAAAATTTAATTAACCTTAATTATTAATTAATAAGGTACAACATAGTATGAAACCTGTTGTGGGGAGGTGAAGAGAGACAAATATCCTAGCAGAAAGGTGTTTAGCATTCAGTTCCTATGATTTCTTACAGCATTCTGAGTATGCACAGTTGATACCATGTGTGGGAAATTGTATGTTTATGGCATTGGCCACGAGTTTGTATTTGGTTCTGTTCTTCCAGAAAATGTATTTACTCACTGAATCAATTTCCACTGCAGAATTAACATTTGAAACAGGATGGGGCAGGAGACTGAAGCCAGACTCCAATGTCACACTGTCATTCAGGAAAAGGAACTGTTCCTCAAGGTAAGAGTAGGTTGTTGCTATAGTGACATTTTAATAGAGGTAGAAAACCTGAGGTCTCCAAGGCCTGGGATGAGGTGTGATCTTTCCAGATGATCCATCTCTGGGGAACTAGAGGTGAGGTTTCACAGGTATTTCTCTTCTATTAATACTCCTTTCTCTTCTCCTAGATTCTACGGTACCTATTCCCCACCACCCTAGGTCTCTAAATGAACCCTGTTCAGATTTAATAGTAAATGAGTGATAGTGTGGTTGTGAGCCATGGTTAGGATTTAGACAGTGAAAAAAAAAACCTGCAAGGAAAAAAAAAAAACTTGTACTGAAGTCTCTTTAGTTTTGTTGTATTTTGTTACTTATTGTTCATTCACTTTTTTGTAAACTGAAACTTCCTTACCCTCTTGGGAACTTAAACCTATTTTTCAGCCTTGGTCCATATATGCCTGTGAAGATATATTCCCACATCTGTATTCATGCCTGGCCTACAGAGGATTGATTCCATTCAACCTGCTATAAAATGACTGTTTCATGATTGAATTGGTGCCACCTGCAGGGACTGTTGGGAGAAAGTATCACATTTTCTGGGTTCTTAAACCTGGCAGGCTGTATCTAACAACTCTCTAGAAGCTATCTAGCCACCCCCTGAAGCCCAGGGATAAAGCCAGCACATAGGACAGAGCCAGAACCCTCCTTGTGTCCACTGAGTCCACAGCAATGCTGCTTGGGTAAACTGTGCTCCCAGACTACAGTGACCAGTCAGTGCTGTCCCTATGATTCCGGAAGCCAGGGTTTGCTCTGTCACTGGCTCCGTCTCCTGTAGTCATCTATTAAAAATTTACCAGCTGTCTATATGTCAGTAAGTATAAACAATGCTTTCTTTAAAGAGGAATGATTAAATGCAATGATGAATATAAAATCATAAATTTGTTCCAGAGCACTGAGTTTTGAGTGAAAGCATATTAAAATTTTCATTGAAATTAACACTCATGCTCAGTCACCATTTATGAGGGTGAAATACTCATTCAGCTATCATGACAATTCATCTTGTAAATTTAGTGAGATATACTCTTTGAAGATTACTTAGAAAAGAGCTTTCAGTAATCAGTTACTGTGGTTTTCTATGGCATCCATGCATGGACAGTGGCATCATTTACTGCATGTTCCAAGATCTTTTGTTTTTTAGCAAACACACTTAACGAAGCAAGTCCCCCTGCCACCATCTATCATGACATTTTATTCCTTAAGTCCCTGACATCACAAGGCAATACTTCTCCCATTTAAAGTATCTAGATAGCGTTGTGTGATGGTTGATCTTTGCTATCAGGTTGATTGGACTTAGAATGCACCAGGAAATTGGAAGCATTCATCTGAGGGCATGTCTGTGGTGTTGTTTGTAGGGTGGGTTAACTGAAGATACAAGTTGCAGCCTAAATGACCATGGCACCATCTCATGGCCTGAGGCCCTGCATAGAATGTGTGCCATCACCTCTCCTATGTCTCGGTCAGCCATGGAGTGAGTATGGTGTTCTACATGTTTCCATGTGCACTATGTTCTGCGCAAAGACAGAAGGAAGTAGCCATGAACTTTGAAACTGCTTCAAACCAAAGCCCTCTGTTGTTTCTGTCAGGTGTTTGTTTGGTCACTGTGATTAGAAAACTAACTAATCTAAGCTGTGCAAACTGTTACCAATCAAATTCAGTTTGGGCCAGGAAATAAAACAAGATTAACAAGTTCGGACTGAAAAATCTGGAACTTTCTAGAACACAGGAAGACAGAAATTACACTTTCATTCTTTGGGGATTAGACTTAGTCAAGGAGTGGGATATAGCAATTGATAGCTTGATAAATTGTCCTGCCAGATTGTAAATGAGCAGGCAGAGCGCACGGTAGAGCAGGGGCACTCCACGCTGCTTTGCCCGTCTTCCCTCTTCCTCGCGGTGTTGCTCTGCAGTGCGTGGTAATCAGTTCCTCCTCAGAGTCTGGGAAGAGTACAGGAAAGAGCTGTGGGGCTTCTTTAGGACCCTCAAATGGCACTTTGCTTTTCCTAATAAAACTCAAATGTGTTCTGTTGACCTCAGAAAATTATCAGCGTAGATGGGCTCAAGTTTTGAGAATCGTAGGTGAGAGGTTCAGGCAGCCCCTTGGGCACTCTGCAATCCTCAGATTCTAGTTAATTCCTCATTTCTAATTCTGTCAGGTAGGCTGCTTTCAGGAGACAGAGCATGTTACACCAAATCTGATTCTAGGGAGATATATATATTGTCCTTCTCTTGGTCTCTGGGAGGCCTGTGCCTTCTTTACCTCCAGGATTTCAGCCTGCTTAAGCATGTTCATGCCTTAGAGAGTAGACATTAGGAGAGTGTGAGCATTTAAAATCCCTGTGAATCATAGTCCCTCATATTCTCTGCCAATGTTTTTTCCCAAAGCATACCTCTTACAGTGTAAGCTATACCCCTGGAAGTTGTAAGGTCATGGAGGATGTTTGGGATGGGTAAAGGCACTTGAGTGTATTTTAAGAGAAACAACCTCTCATTTGCATCCAGACCCATTTGTGTTTTCAATTCTTTCTAATTGTTTCTTTCAATGTATACCTGTAACTTCCTCTAGAACCTATGCCAGTTATTCAATCTTTTAAAGTCATCTTTTCTTCATTGGTGAGAATATTTGGGCTCCAGAATGGTCTCAATTCCTAGATTCTTTGACATTGCACATCACAACTTTTTAATAAATAAGCCATTTAAAATTTCAGGTTGTGAGGATTAGCTAAAATCATGAATATCTCATGTTAGTACAGAAATTAATGTCCTTCAGGAGGCCTGAAGGCAGGACTCCTCAGTCCCTTTTTGGATATGGTCCTACTACACGGGCCATTTGGTTTCTCTGTAAGACTTCGCAGACATTGACAGTTATTTCTGTGTCAGTATTTAACAAGTAAGGAATATTTCCAGGTGAGGGGATGGGAGTCCAGCCTAAAGAAGCCACACTTCTTGTCCTGAAATGTTATTTCTCTATGTATTTGAAAATAGCTTTATTAGATATAGAAATTTTGGTTGACAAGTTATTCACTTTCAGGCCTCAATCCATGTCTAGTTAATGTTCTATTGCTGTGAAGAGACACCATAACCTAGGCAACTCTCATAAAAGAAATCATTTAATTGAAGGCTTGCTTACATCTTTAGAAGGTGAGTCCATGATCAGCATGGTGGGAAGCAGACAAGCATCACACTCAGCAGTAAGTGAGAGCTTTACATCCTGATCTTCAGGCAGCAGAGAGGAGAGGGGGAGGGATATGTATATGTATATGTATACATATATATGTATCTCTCTCTATATATAGCAAACATCAAAGCCCACCTCTGGTGACACACTTCCTTCAACTAGGCCATACCTCCTAAACCTTCTTAAAGAATTTAAATCCCTGGTGATTAAGCATTCAATTATATGAGCCTATGGGGACAATTCTCATTCAAACTACTACAATTCCTAAAAAATATCATCCACACTTTCTTGGATCTTAGGTTGCTGATGAGATCTGGTGTTATCCTGGTGTGTCCTTCCTCCACCTAGTGATTCCCATGGGCATATCATTGAGTCCATGGGCACCTGCTATTGTCCTTTTTTTTTGCTACTATCCTTTGGAGTTTCATACGACAATTTCCATTGGAAAATATCATAGATTTTTAAATTTTATTTTTGTTATTTTAATCATGAGGGGTTGTATGTATGTACATGTGAATGCAGGTGTTCATGGAGAGCAAAGGCATTGGATACCCTTGGAGCTGGAGAAAACCTGGAATGGAACCTTTGGAAGACCAGGAATCACTTTAAAAAACTGAGACGCTCCTCCAACCTCTCATTTCATACTTTTCTTCACAGTTTACTACTGACTAATTAACAATTTATTCAGTAATTTAGATGCCATAAAGATCAACAAAAGGAACAATCTGATCCATGCTCACTGTGCAGTTCTGCCCATTAGTAATACTGAGCCAGGACTCTGACAGAAATTCTACTTAGTTGCATTGCATGTTACCATGAGTGTCACTGAGTGACAGAGAATGTAATGCTAAGCCTTTTCTTTTCCTTATTTGAGTCTATATATTGTACAGTTTCTATATTTATCATGTTCTTGAAGGACCATTCCCATTTTTAATATAGAGTGGCCTTTTGTATTTCATTATCTCTTCTTCATGTCTTCTGACTATTATGGCTTAAAGTCTACTTTATCAGTCAGATGTGTGTCAGAATAGCTGTTACAACTTGGTTCTGGCTCCTTTTGTTTTCTTTCTCTCTCTTTGATTGTTTGATTTTCAACCTTTGACTCTCAGGAAGTATATGCCTTTGTCCTTGAGGTATATTCCTTGGAGACAAAATATAATAGGGTCTTTTTAAAAATCCAGTCACTACTCTTTTCATTTTTTTTTGTGTGTGTGACTTTAGGCTATTTACATAAGGCTATTATTGAGAGAGATTTGCTAATTCTTAAAATTTTTGGTTATTAGTTACTTGATAATTGCTTGTTCTTCCTTTTCCTTTCCATCAGCACTAGGAAATTTCTAGTTTACTGCATTGGACATGGTAGGGTCCTTCCTAGGTCTCCTTTGAGTATCTATATTTCTCATGAAATTTGCTCTTTCCTCTGGTATCGTGTTAACGACCATCTGCTTTCTTCTTATGCATAGCTTTTCTTTAAGTACCCCTGACTACTGCTGGCTTGGTAATTCTTTGCTTCCTTAGTTTATGCTAGTCTTGAAAGGTTCTTGTTTTTCCACAAATGTTAACATAGCTTTATTGGTTGTAGCAATTTTGGTTGACACATTGTTCACTTTTAAGGTTCCAACCCCGACTATGTCATGCCACACTTTCCTAGCTTTTAGATTTACTGATGAAAGAGCTGCTGCCATTCTGGTCTATTTGCCTTCATAACTGAATCGATATTTTCTCCTTACAACTTTTTAATGTTTTTTTTCCTTTGGTTTGAAATTTTGATGTCTGAGCTATAATACTTTGTAAAGAATTCATTTTCTTTCGATGTCTTTTAGAATTCCCAGCGTCTCGTATGTTTGAATTATCTATTTCACTTATTTGTCAATTTTCTGCTGTATCTTCACTGAATATGTTTTTATGGTTTTAGTGTTTGTCTCAGCTCCTTCTTCTTCTATCCTGTAGGTTCTTGGGTTTGGTGTATTGATCATTTCCTAGAGATCATGGCTGCTTTGTGAATTAAGGTATGCTTTCTTTGTTTTTCCATATGGATGTTTGAATGTGAAAATTTCAACTTGTCTTATCTCTGATATTCTTTCTCCTTCTTGGTTAAGTCCACTGGGGACACTATGAACTGTATTCTTTCTTAGTTGATCAATCATTTGAACATTTCTTTTTTTGTCAAATATTCAATTTTCTTGCTTAATTTTCAAATTTTAGAGGGAGATTTTGGGGAAAGATGGGAGGACTGATAGAATGAAATGGAAAGGCAAATATAATGGAAATATGTTGTATTAATGTATGCAGTTCTCAAATAAAAATAAAAAAGATAAAATCAGAAAAAATTAAGGAAGAATGGGAAAAAGAAGATAAAGTGAAAAAAGAAAAGAAATAAATGCTATCAAATAATGAAGTTGATATGTGAATAAAATGAGATGATTATATTAAGGAGAATAAAAAAATAAAATACTAATTAGAAAGAAACACAATATAAAATTACTGCTAAAAATACAACAAGAAAAAGAAGCACAGGAGCAAAATGAAAGATTCAAAAAGAAGATAAAATGTAGGAACAATTTCTTCCTGGGATTCTGAATCTTGGAAGCTGCCAGTCACAAACACAGGTAGAAAGTCAGTTACCTTATAAGCATGTCTATTTTATGTGCATTGCTGGTGTTGTTGAGCCTGGGTTAGACACCATTCTGACCCACCAAAGCTGTCTTTACTTTCTAAGCTCCCTTCTTTCTATATACTGAATTTAATATACTGGGTCTGCAGGCTATGAGCTGTTTTCTGCTGGCCTCACGTGTTTTCATCCTTACCTCTGAATTCTTCAAGTATCCTATGCCATTGCGAATTTCTGAAGTGATACTTCTCTTTGGAATAATCTATGCAACATTTCCCTTTCCTTTCTTCCCTCCAAGACCTTCCATATTCCCCTCCTCACTCTCCTTCTAATTCATGGTCTCTTTTTTCATTAATCATTATTACATGGATATATGTGTCTGTATATAAAAATATGTGCCTAAATATAACATTTGAGTCCATATAATGTTACTTGTATGTATGTTTCAGGGTTGACCATTTGGTACTGAACAACCATCCTCCCCACCTCCCCGGCTTTCCCCAGTTGCCTATGGTCCTCTGTGTAGGGTTGAAGCCTTGTAGGCTTCTGGGTCAAACAGAGGCAGATACTTGTTTGTCATTCTTACATGGAATTTGTTTCACTATTTTTGGGAAAATAATTTTTCTAGGCATAGAGTTACAATGGGACAGTTGTTTTACTTTTAGCTTTCAATGTTTCCCATCACTGTATCTGACTTTGGATCAAGCCTGTTTCCTTCTCTCCTTTCTTCCTCTTTTTTAAGATATCATTTTATCTGGCTTCTTTGCATATCTTCTCTTTATCTTTATTTTAAAGCAATTTCATTACATTGAAATGTTTTCTTCATAGGTTCTTTGTGCTTATTTCAACTTTGAGTTAAATTTCATCAGATTTGTAAAAGAAATGTGATTCATTTTCTATTAATTTAACAATTTTTGCATCAGTTTATAAATATGAGTGTTGTAGGCTACTCAGGTTATCCCAAAGGTCACTTAATGGATGTTTTCATTTAACATAGTCGATTCACACTATCAACATTATCTGTATTAATGAAACAAAGAGAAACTAAATTAAACTAGAATATGTAGAAAATATTGACAGTCTCTTTACATCAAAATTTAAGATCAGTACAATTTTGTTGCAGGGAAAATAAAAAAAATTATTATAATGTGATTGCAGAATGACTTAGAATTCTGAATAATATATTATATATAAGAGACTATAATAATTATTTTGGGCCTATAGTATGTGCTTGTTTTCTTTCTTTTTTCTTAAAATATTTTCCTTTTATTGACATTTTTTGTACAATGTATTCTGATTACAGTCCCACCTACTCCTCCCAGTTCCTCCCGACTTCCCTTTCCACCCAGATCCACTCCTTTGCTATCTCTTTTCTATTTATCTAGAAAATAAAAAGGTTTCTAAGGGATAATAATAAAACAAAATATAACAAGATAAAACAAAAACAAGTTAGAAGGAAAAGAACCCAAGAAAAGGCACAAGAAAAATGTCTAGATGCAGAGACACACAATTGTTTGCACATTTAGGAGTCACATAAAAACCAAATTTGGAAGCCATAGTATGTACACAAACCCTGTAAGGTAAAGAAAAAATGAAATAGAATAAAATAAAACAATAGCCCTGATATGAAATTATGAGACAAGGAACCTCCAAAGATGCAACTGAGTTAATTTTCTGTTGGCTGTCTAACGCTGGGCATCCAGAGTAGTTTGTTTCCCCAGTGAGACTCCCCTTGAGAACTAATTACATTTTAATTTACCAAAGGTTATCAGTTGGGGATAGATTCTGAGTGAGGGATGGGGGCATGTATCCACTTCTCCTTCCAGTTCTAAGACTCCATCTGGTGTAGACTCATGCAGGCCCTGTTCATGCTTCCTCAGTGGCTGTGAGTTCTCCTGTACTTTGGCCCTGATATGTTGAGGAGGTTTTGATTTGTCAGTGTCCTCTATTTCCTTTGAACCTTACATGCTTTCTACCTCCTCTTATACAGAGTACCCTGAGCCCTGAGGGGAAGAGAGGGATTTGATGAAGATAGACCATTTAAGTCTGGTTGGTAGAAGGTCTCTCAATCTCTACATATTGTCTGGCTGTGAGTCTCTGTATTTGTTCCCATCTGCTGCATGAGGAAGTTTCTCTGATGATGGCTGAGCAAGGCACTCATCTATGAGTACAGGAGAATGTTATTACGTGTCATTTTATTTCTATGTTCTTTAGCATAATACTAGTACTTGGTTTTCACATAGGTCTACGGCCTATCTAGTCTCAGGCTCTTTGTCATTCAAGCATCATTGGGTATGAGTTCCATCTCATGGGTGGGCTTAAATCAAATCAGATGTGGTTGATAATTCCCACAAACTTTATCCAACAATGTACTAGCATACTTGACTGGCAGTGTACCATTGTAGATCAAAGGGGTAGTAGTTGTGTTTGGTGTGAGGTTCCTTCTTTGGTAGCATGTAGAGTACTTTCCTGTACCAAGAACAGTAGCCAGTAGGGGTGAAGGCTCTAGGTAGGCTCTGCTAGACTCATGTGTGCATGTTCAATGAGTTGAGTAGGTGCTGTCTTGAGCAATAGAACCTTACTGTCAGTTGGTGGAGAGCAAACTAAACCTTTTACAACAACCTGGGTTGTTCCAGGTTCCCATGGTGTTTACTCCTTTAGTTGGCAATGTCAACCTGGGAGAGCAGGGCCTAAAAATGAGACAATCTAAAGTCTCATGCAATAGCCAACTTTATTCAGAGAATCAGACAATTTATACTTTTTAGAGGGATAAGAAGAATCACTTGAGTTCAATCGCAAGGGCAAACTCCATGTGGCAAAAATGTGTTTTCCCGGAGAGACGTATGAGTAACAACAGCTGAAGTCAACTTACTCCTATCTGCCACTCCTGGGAGGGGCACAAAAACCCATCCCAAGAACAAATTTGTGTTTTGACGAAACTGAGGTCACAAGACTCGTGTCTTGTTTTCTTGGAGTTTGCTTACAAGCACTCAGAAGTTTCACACACTGCATTTTTGGACTGTGTCCTGACAACATGGAACCCCATTGACCAATAATTACATTAGCTGTAACCTGTTCCTGGTTCTGAAAATTAATTCATTTGGTGATGTAGCTTTGTCTCTCCCGTGATTTGGCAATTTCATTAAGATACCCTTCATAAAAAAAAAAAAAGATTTTTGCTGGGTGGTGGTGGCACACACCTTTAGTTCCAGCACACTAGAGGCAGAGACAGGCGGATCTCTGTGAGTTTGAGGCCAGTCTGGTCTACAGAGCAAGTTCCAGGAAAGGTGCAAAGCTTCCCCCCCCCCATAAAAAGATACCCTTCATATATGTATAAAATGTATGGAGGTTGTACTGTATCAGGTTTCCATACAGCCCCTCAAATAGCCCTTAAGTTTAGCTATATTTCCTACCTCATCAGCTACTTCCCTGTCACATCTGCTTGATTCTCTTGTTCAAGTATCCCCATCCTCATCTATCCATATTTTCCCTATTTCTCCATACTAGGGATATCTGTCTCCTAGTATGGTCCCTCTAGGCCCTTACTCTATACCTAACCAACCTAGTTCTATAGACTGTAGCTTGCTTATCTTTAACTTAAAAGCTAACATCCACATGTAAGCAGATTCATACCATACTTGTCTGTCTGGATCTAGGTTACATCACTTAGGATGATCTTTCCAGTTCTATTCATTTACTTGTGAATTTCATTATTTCATATTTTTTGTATAACAGTAATAATATTGTACTATGTAAATGTACTACATTTTTTCTTTTTTAAATTCTTCTCTCATACAATATATCCCAAATGCAGTTTCCCCTCCCCTCTTCTCTTAGTTCCTCCACCCACCATTCGTAACCCTCAGGTCCATCCCTTGACCATTTCCCTTCAGAAAATAGCAGGCCTCCTAGAGATACTAACCAATTATGGCATACAAGTTACAATAACTCTGGGCACATACTCTGTTATCAAAACTGGATCAGGCAACCCAGGAGGAGGAAAAGGGTCCCCAAAACTATAAAAGAGTCAGAAACAGCCCCTGATTCCCCTATTAGGAGTCCCACAAGAACACTAAGCTACACATATGCCATTACACACACACACACACACACACACACACACACACACACACACACCGCTGAAGTAAATTCACTCCTATCTGCTACACCTCTCCTTGTGTGGGACTCTAGTTGGACCGTGGATGGTTGGCCATTCTTACAAGTTCTGTGCCACGTTTACCCAGCACATGTATCAGATAAGTAGGACAAATAGTAGGTAGAAGGTTTTGTGACTGGGTTGGGGTCCCAATCCCTCCACTGGAAGCCTTGCCTGGTTACAAAAGGTGTCTGGTTTAGGTTCCATACCTCCTATGACTATGGGTCTTTTCTAGGATCACCCTAGTAGATTCCAAGGCTTTTCCATTGTACTAGGTTTCTACCTTGCCCCTGAAAGTCCCCTCAACTCCAGTTATCTCTCAGTTTTGGGTCTATTTTGTTAGATATGAAATATAGCTACACCCATTTGATATTTGGGTCCATTTGTTTAGAAAATCTTTTTCTAATCATTTACTCTATGGTAATGTCTGCCTTTGTTGTTGAGGTGTGTTTCTGGCATGCAGCAGGAGGATGCATCCATTCTGCTAGCCTGTGTATTTGTATTGGGGAACTGAGTCCATTGATATTGACAGATAACAATGACCAATAATTGTTCATTTCTGTTACTTTGTTGTCGTGGTAGTGTGTGTGTGTGTGTATGTGTGTGTGTGTGTGTGTGTGTGTGTGCATATATGTGTGTGTGTGTGTGTGTGTGAGTGTGTGTGTCTGTGTGTGTGCATGTGTTCGTGTTTCCCTTCTTTTGATTTTGCTGATGTGAGAATATTTCCTGTGTATTAATGGGTATAGTTAACCTTCTTGGGTTGGAATTTTCCTTCTAGTAACTTCTTTGGGGCTGGATTTATGGATAGAAGTTGTTTAAATTTGATTTTTCATGGAATATCTTGTTTTTTCCATCTATGGTAATTAAAGGTTTTGCTGGGTATAGTAATCTGGGCTGACATCTGTGGTTTCTTTGAGTCTGTCAGGCATCTGTCCTAGCTTTTAGAGTTCCAGTTGAGATGTCAGGTGTTACTATAATAGGTCTGCCTTCATATGTTGTTTGACCATTTTCCCTTGCAGTTTTTAATATTTTTTCTTTGTTCTGTATGTTTAGTGTTTTGATTACTATGTGGTAAAGGAACTTTCTTTTCTGGTTCAATCCATTTGGTGTTCTGTAAGCTTCTTTCCTGTACCTTTACAGGCATGTTCTTCTTTAGGTTAGGAAAATTTTCTTCTATGATTTTGTTAAAAGTGTTTTCTGGGCCTTTGAGCTGGAATTCTTCTCCTTTTTTCTGTTCCTTTTACTCTTAGGTTTCTACTTTTCATATTGTCCTAGATTTCCTGGATGTTTTGTGTCAGGAATTTTTAGATTTAACATTTTCTTTGACCAATATATTTATTTCTTCTAGCATATCTCAACACCTGAAATCCTCTCTTCCATCTTGTTTATTCTGTTGTTGATGCTTGTGTCTGTAGTTCCTGTTCATTTACCTAGATTTTTCCATTTCCAGAATTCCCTCCATTTGTGTTTACTTTAGTGCTTCTATTTCCATTTTCAGGTCTTGAAAAGCTTTATTCATTCCATTCACCTTTTTTCCCCCTTGACTTTCTTTAAACGGGTTTTCTTGTTTTTATTCATTTCTACCAATTGTTTGTGTCTTCCTGGATTTATGCATTTCCTCTTTAAAGACAGCTATTATCTTCATAAAGGTGGTTTTAAGGTTGTTTTCCTGTTCTTCAGCTTTGTTGGAATATTCAGGGCTTCCTGTAGTAGGATAGTTGGGTTCTGGTGGTGCCATATTGGCCTTATTATTGTTGACTGTTCATGAACTAGCATCTAAGCATGGTTATAGGTCAAGGTACCGATTTCCAAGTTTGTCTTGGTTGGATGGTGTTTTGTTCCTTGTTTCTGTTTCCCTTTTGGTCTTCTAGTCTTTGTGGCCTGGATTTTTTTTTTTTGGTGGCCTTCATGACCTCTGGTGCAGCAGGGAGTCTCCTTAGAAGGTTGGGTCTTTTGGATGCAAACCAAGTGTGTGGGAGGGTTCCAGAGGGCAGGTGGGCCTCTTACCTGTTCTTTTGTCTGTTATGGCCTGTAACTGAGCAGGAGATGTCTGCCTGTATGGGAAGGTGGGCAGCACCAGTACCAGGACATACCACATTTTCTTTATCCGTCATTCATTGATGGACATCTAGGCTGTTTCCAATTTCTGAATATTATGAATAGTAGCAATGAGCATGATTGAACCAGTGTCTAGTTAGTAGGATAAACATCCTTGGGGTATATGTCCATAAGTGGTATAGGTGTATCTTGATGTAGATCAGGTTTCTATTTTCTGAGGAACTGTCAAACTGATTGCCATAGTAGTTGTATGAGGTTGCACTGCCACCACCAATGGAGGAGTGTTCCCCTTACTCCACATCCTTACCAATAGGAACCTGCCATTCTAACAGGTGAAAGATGCAATATTGGCATACTTTGTTTTGGATTTTCCTGATGACTAAGGATATTGAACATTTCCTTAAGCATTTCTCAGCCATTTGAGATTCCTCATTTGAGAACTTTCTGTTTAGATCTGTACCCCATTTTTAATTTGAGTTATTTTTTATGCACAGTTCTTTTTGTTCTTTATATATTTCAGATATTAGCACTCTATTGGATGTGCAGTTGGTAAAAATCTTTTCCCATTGTGTAGCCTGCCATTTTTTTTTCTGAATTATGGTGTCCTTTGCCATACAGAAGCTTTTCAGTCTCATGAGGTCCCATTTATTAATTATTGATCTTAGTACCTGTGCAATTGGTATTCTTTTTAATAAGTCTTTTGCTGTGTTAATGAGTTCAAAGTTATTACACACTTTCTCTTCTATCATGTTCAGTGTATCTGGTTTATGTTGAGGTTTTTCCTCTATTTGGAGTTGAGTTTTGTGCAGGATAGTAAACATAGATCCACTTGTAATCTTCTACATACAGTCATCTAGTTTGATTAGTACCATTTGTTGAAGATGCTATCTTTCTGGCTTCTTTGTTTTTATTTCAAAACATTTTTATTCATTTTATATACCCACCACAGATCCCCCTCTCATCCCTTCTTCCACCCCCATCCTGCCTTCCCATGCCAACCCACTCCTACCCCCTTCTCCAAAAGGATAAGTCCTCCCATGGGGGCACAACAAAGCCTGGTAAGTTCAGTTGAGGCAGGACCAAGCCCCTGCCCCCTGCATCAAGGGTGAGCAGGGTGTCCAATCATAGATAATGGGATCCAGAAAGGAAGCTCATGCACCAGAGATAGATCCTACTCCCAGTGCCAGGGTCCTCTCAAACAGACCAAACCTCAAAACTGTCTCCCACATGCAGAGGGCCTAGTACAGTCCCATGCAGTCTCCACAGCTGTCAGACCAAAGTTCATGAGTTCCCCTGAGCTTGGTTCAGTAGTCTCTGTAGATTTCCCCATCATGATCTTGACCCCCCCTTGCTCATATAAGCCCTCTTCCCTACTGGTTCACAGTTCATGGATTCCCACTAGTTTGGTTTGGTTATCTCTGACGGTTTCCGCATCATGATCTTGATGCCCCTTGCTCATAGAATCCCTCTTCTTTCTCTTTGACTGGACTGCTGGAGCTCAGCCTGGTGCTTGGTGTTGGATCTCTGCATCTGCTTCCATCAGTTACTGGAGGAAGGCTCTATGATGTCAGTTAGGGTATTCACCAATCTGATTACCAGCATAGGCCAGTTCAGGAACCCTTTCCACTATTGCTAGTAGTCTAATCTGGGGTTGTCCTTGTGGATTCCTGGGAATTTCTCTAGCACCAGATTTTTCCCTTCCCCTCTAATGTCTCCCTCTATCAAGATATCTCTTTCATTGCTCTTCTACTCCATCCCTTCCCCAGCTCGACCCTCTCATTCTCTCATGTTCTCATCCCCCATCCCATCTCCTATATTCTCCCCTCCCTCATTCACAGTTTATTCATGGAGATCTCCTCTGTTTCCCTTTCCCAAGGTGATTAACAGGTAACAGAAGGGATATGTTGGCAGAATGGTATGTATCTCTGACAGGATTAAAGGAGACAACATGAAATTTTATCATTCAACTCTGACATAGTGGGCTACATATGATTGCTGATTTCTGAAGTTTTCATTTAAAACTTTTAAACTATGTTCAATCACAAAATGATGGAAAAAATCAAACCAGAGACAATGAACAAAAGACTGTGTTGTACAAAAACTTGAATAGTAAAAAATAATCTCACACATTTTATTTTCCTGGATTTTTTCTGTTTGTTTTGTCTTATTCTAGTTTGTTTTTATTTTATCTTATTTAATTTTTATGATTTCTTTTAGATGCCCATTTATATTTTGATGATAGAAAAAGGAAGGATAGGATTTGGGTGAGTGAAGAATTGGGGAAGATCTGGGTGGAGCTTGAAGAGGAGAAACAGTAATTAGGATATATTGTATGAAAAATCTATTTTTAATGAACAAAACAACAACATCAAGTAAATATAGTTAATATTACTCAGATCACTTTGTCCCTGTTCCTTCCTTCCAAAGTTGCATATCACAAACTTTGATTAGGTTAAAATGTCCTATTTCTGATTTCTCTTGGATTTATTTTTATACATGGCAAACTCATTGAAATAATCAGTTTTCTGTTTTTAAGGCACAAATATTCACATACATTTTCATCTCTGCATATTGTTTCTGTTTATTCACACATCTGCTTTCTATTTTGTTGGGTGTTTGACCTCTTCTACAAGAAATCACTTTCACTTCACTGGTTTGTTAATATATTTTAAGATGAAAAGTTTTATTATTCCTTTTTACAAAAATAGAAAGTTGTTATTTGGGTATTTGTATTTATATTTTACACTATGTTTATTTATTATTAAGGTTAACAGCAATATTTTATATGACTAGCTTTTATGCTGTATAGTGAAGTCCTATCTCAGAAAAAAAGCAAAAAGCAAAACCAAAAATAGCTATTAATGAATGTACCAGCATCTTCAACTCTACCTGCATGTACTATACCCTCTTGCTCCACCTTACTCTATAATCAATATCCTCATCAAAGCCTACAGTTTTCACTGTTCTTCACACACCCATGTTTTCTTAATTCTGTTGAGTTATTAACATCTTCCTCAGTGCTTTTCTCTCCCCACTAGATAATCTTAGTTCTCTGAACAGTCATCCCAATAGCAAAATATAAAGAATCATTTTTTGATGCTATTATAGGTCATCTTGAGATGAGCAGACCTTTATCATATTCAGAACAAGCATTAGGAAGCTTTACTCTTAACTTTCCCAATAAGTCTAAGGTTTTATAAAGAGTTCAATTTACAAATGTTAGTTCTGTTGAAATTATCTCTTTATTTTTTAGTTTGTTCATTTTTTGATGCAAATAAAATTTATGATGCATTAATGAAACATTGCTTGGTAATTACAAATGATAGAAATTTGTGAGCTAATATACAAGAAATGAAATAAAAGTTATCATGGTTTAACAATAGTTATTCTTGAACATGTTAAGTAATAATTAATGATAAGAGCATGTTTTGTATATATTTTAAAGGCTTTATTTATTTGGAGAAAATGAAATTATATGTCAGTGAAGAAGCCAATCTTGGTTCTCTGATGAATTATAATAATCTCCTCAACCTTTCTTTGCCTTGTTTTGTTTCTTTTCCTTTATTCATCTTAATGACATTGCTATTGTCCTAAATGAATGCAATAAATAACAAGAATTCTCACTAAATATTTATCATTGACATCTATAATATCCATTTTTAATTACCAGCAGTAGATGTGTAAATCTAGACAATTAAACTCATAAAAAATTCTTCAGTTATTTCCCTTCTAATTTAGTGAGGGAGCAACCACAAGAACAAAGAATAATTTTACATAAAAATTAATGAGACACAAATAATCTTTCTTTGTGCTGCAAGGACAAAATTTGCCATGGAATATTGAACACAGAGCTTTGTAGGGAGATATGAGATCAGTATTTTCTCTTTAGTTTAGAATCTTTTGAATTTAAAACTCAATTTCTATTGACAGTTCAAATTGTGTAGAACCAAAGGTTAAAATCACGGAGTACTCCACATAAGACAGCTGGAAACCAGATGGTGCCAGAGTAAGACCTAGATGCCAGCTGGGGCTTTAGGTTTTAGCCTTGCCTTTCTGACTTTTGATCTTGCTTTGGTCCAGAGTCTCTTTGCTCGTCCTCTATTTTTTCCCTTTTGGAACAGAAATACATTGTGCTATTGTGTATGAGAAACACTTAGCTTTATTTTTTAACTTTATAAAGAATCACAGTTAAGAAATTGTCTTGACTTTTGGAAAATGTTTTGGAATTTGAATTTTTGTACAGTTTGGGAGCTGTTAAGGCTATGGGGGATACATTTTGGTTTATGAGGTAGTTATGAGCCTCTAGGAGTCAGATGTGAAATGTTATATTTTGGCTGGGAAATAGTCCCAAGAGACTGATCTGTTTCCTTGGACTCCAGCTAGTGGCCCTGTATTGGGAGTTTTGGAACATTGAGGAGGTGGGTTCTTTTTCTAAGAGCATAGCTTGGGAGTGAACATTGCAGTGTTATAACCTAGACCTGCCTCCTAGCCCACTGAGATGTAAGTAGCTGTTGCATATTTCAGCCTTTGCTATGCCTTCCCTGCTATTATGAATCATGAGCAAAAGGAAATTTCTCTCCCTTTTAATACTTCTTGCCCAGTATTTGACTGGAGCAGTGGGAAGAGTAACTAATGTAATGATGCTTATTTTGTTTTTGTTGACTGAGACCAAACTTGCAATCACTCTGAGGCATGCATGTGTGTGTGTATGTGTGTGTGTGTGTGTGTGTGTGTGTGTGTGTGTGTGTGTGTGATCATAGTCCTGGGGGATTTGAGAAAGGAATGGGAAAGAAATCTGAGGAAAGAAGTGTATATACATATTAATAGAAACCAAAATGTACAGTATGAACTCATGATTCATAATAGGAACTCAAAGAAATCCAGTGACATTCACTCAAGAATTTTAGAAGCAGAATGAGCACAATGAATTATCATATAAAATAGTGACACCATAAATCTATTAGTGGGTTTCTAAGCATAAAATTTACAGTTAGACACATATTGAAATATATTCAAATCACTGATATAAATAATCTGCCAGCCAACATAATTAATATCTGGAAAACAGTCACTCAAAAATGAAAACATAAATATTTTCCTTCCAAATACCCAAATTTAGAAAATTTGTCACTGCCAGACAGACTTGTTTTTATAAGAAATGCTAAAAGAAGTTCTTAAAGCTTAAGTAAAGGAACACTAAATCCAGGAAAACATGTGAAAATATTCATATTAAAGGTAAATACGTCGACAAATAGAAAATGCTGAAGTAAAACAACACTGGAGTGTCAGTCACTCCAAGTTATAATGAAAATTAAAAAGTAAAGAAATGCAAAGAATATGCTAGTAAACACACCCTAAGAATGAGTAGGCTCTGTGGATAGTATGTGGAGTGAGTAGAAAATTTCTTAATAAAGAAAGATGAGAGAAAAAAAATAAAGTCTTTAAATAAACGGTAAAAGTAATATAAAAATAAGCCATGCAAAGATGGAAATCACACAGAGAATCTGGATTATATTGTCTTTGGGATTTTTAACTGCAAAAAGACATTTGATTGTAAAGGCTGTTGAGTTCAGCCAATATATATATTTTTAAAGGTAAAAAAAAGGGCTGATCACAAAGTTCAACGTTGGAGGAACTTGTCTAGCATATGAAGTCATGAGTTTTATACTGTCAAAAAAAAATAAAAGTGGGAATTACAACCCTGTTAATGTAATCATGAAGGAGAGAGATGAAACTATGACTCTTTTACTTATTATTAAATATATATATATATATCCTTTATATATATAATACATTGCATGTATATATCACTATATATTAAAATGTTTTATTTACTTATTATTTATTTACTTATTATGTATGTGTCTACATATGTGTAGGCATGCATCTGTGCAAATGCCCGCAGAGGCCAGAAGAAGGTGTTGGGTCCAGTTGAGTTGTAGCTGTAGACAGCTGTGGGCTACAGTGAACCAAACTGATCCTCTGCAAGAGCAGCTAGCGCTCTTATCTAATGTGTCATATTTCCAGGGCAAAGCCATTATCTAAGATGCTTTATGTGATCTTTGTGGTAGCATTAATACTGTTCTTATGTGAAACCAATAACGTAAAAGACAAAATATATCACTGTACCCAAATCAACACCGCACATAACAGCATAGCAAGAGAGGGGAAGCAGGAACACAGACAGGGAAGACAAAAACAAAAACAGTGAGATGGCAACAGTAATTCAACATTGCTTTAAATGTCAGTTGTTTAAACTCTTCATTCAAAAGACAGAATAGCTGAGTGGATAAAAATGTTAGCCTTCAAAGATATGTATTATTCATAGCCATTAAGAATGGAAACAACTTAAATGCCCAATGCAGGTGTCTGAATAAAGCAAATGTGGAAATCTGGTATGTCATCCCCCATGAAAGGAAACCATGCCACAGAAAATGGATCAGCTTATATAAATTGTTATGGGTAAGTTATACAGACGAGACTTCATGATTCTATTTATATGTGGTGTCTGTGATTTTCAAACTTACAGAAGCTGAAGGAAGATTCTTGTTTTCCAGATGCTGAGGGTAAGTGGGGATGAGGAGCTTCTACTTAGGCAACATTAAACTTTGGTCATGTATGATGGTTACATTCTAAATATCTGTTGCAGAGTGCTATTTTCATAGTGACCAATATTGTACCATTAACTTACAAATTTAGAAGAGTATATACTATCTTTTACAAAAGGATAAATAAAACAAAGTAAAACAAAATCTACAAGCAAAATGCCTACCCTTGGCTCACCAACTCTTGGTCCACTAATATCCACTAAAAAAAAAAAAGAGGAAAAATTGTGTATTATTACTACCCATTCATCTTTGGGGGCCCTCCAAATACCTGGATATTGCTGTGTATAATGATGGAACAATGTGTATAGCGTAAGTCAATGGTGGCTCCTGGCCCTTGGAAGGTCACAGTACTGGCTGTGGAGGTGGCTCAGCCAATCAAGTACTTGTTCTGCAAGTGTGTGGACTGGACTTCAGAGTCCTAGAACCACAGACTTTCCAGACAGCCATGGCCTCCCACTTGCTATTTAAGAACTCAGAAGGCAGATTCTCCAGAGCAAAGTGGCTAGCTAAAAAATCCATATCAGAGGGTTCTTGTTTCTATTGGGTGAGACTTTTCCTTCATGAATTAGATAGAGAGAGACGGAAAGAGAAAGACTGCTGATGTCAACCTTGGCTTGCACATTCATGTACACACACATACACATGTGTGTCTACTGGGTGTCACTCTTCAGGTAAGCCAGAATTCTAGCACAATTTATACTTTTTTTGTGTGTGATGGTTGCAGACATGGAGATAATGTTTCTTTCATGAATAGATGTTTTAAGTTAAGATAGAATATTCTAGGCTTAACGCTAGAATGAATTTGACTTTGAATGCATACATGTACCACACCCATGCATAAATGTGCAAAAAAATGTTGTCCCCACTACAGAGACCCACAGCCAGACGTTAAGCAGACACATACACATACACACACACACACATACACACACACAGAGAGAGAGAGAGAGAGAGAGAGAGACAGAGAGAGACAGAGAGACAGAGAGACAGAGAGAGACAGACAGAGAAACAGAGGCAGAGAGAGATAGACAGTCAGACAGAACTTGAAGCACTCAGCCCTAAGTAGTATGTCTCCATCAAATCCCTCCCATCAGAGCACGGGAAACCTGGTGGAGGGGAGGGAGAAAGAGTGTGAGAGTCAGAGGGAATGAAAGACACCATGAAAACAAGGCCTCTAAATCAATATAAGCAAATCTCATATGAACTCACAGCCATTGAAACAGTGTGAACAGGGCCTGTGCGGTTCTGTACCAGGTCCTTTGCATATATATTATGGCTTCCAGTTTAGTGTTTTTATGGGATTACCGAATGTATGAAAGAGTGGGTCTCTGATTCTTGTGCCTTCTCTTGGACTCTTTTCCTTTTGTTGGTTTGTCTTGTCCAACTTTGATGTGATAGTTTTTGTTTTAAATTATTGGTTTTTATTTTATTAGCAACCTTTTTTGTTCTGAGAGATAGAAAGGGGATGGATCTGGCTGGGAGAGGAGGATATCTGTAATCAGGACATATTATGTGAGAGAAGAATCTATCTTCAATAGAAAGAAAAGAAAAAATGTTGTTCCAATTTTATCGTCCAAAGGTTGTCTTTGAAATGGTTTATAACCATGCTTCAGTGTGAAAGGTGGCTCTCCTGAATATTTGAGTTTTATTTCAGATTCCTTGTGAAAAGAAAATAGGGGACATTTTCAATTTTAAACCCCCACATAGTGCACAAAGTATTAAAACTAAATAATGAATATGATAATCACATAGATAACAAATGTAACAAAATTAGAAATAACACATGATTTAAATAATATTCTCAGTTATTTTATATGGCAGCAGTTTTTATAAGACATAGACATACTTTTTGCATATTTAAAATATGATTAAAACAGAGTTTCTAGTTTTTGTGATGTGTTTATGAAGGTAGGAACTTGATTTGATTCAAACTATTTGCAAATTGTTAACATAAAATTTTTGAGTGTTGCACTAAGTATTGTTAAATATACACACATAAAAGCATAAATGAGGTTATCCTGGTCCTCATAGTTCTACTTTACCTTTAAGACTCTAAATCCCAGGCTCTCTAATGGATCTGCGCACTGTGAACTGTAGAGCATGGACATCTTATCTAGTTTTCTAAGCTTCTCAGTGCCCTGCCCTCCTGCTCTTCACAGCTGCCTCCTTTGCACCTCTCCCACCCGGGAGCTGTGGTGGATGGAATTGGGTCTCCCTGGACCTGTAGTTTCTTCTTGATTGCAGGTGCCTGGGAGAGTAACATTTTTTGATAGTTGATCATCTCACAAAATTATGTCTGGCTGCTGTGATATCTCTTGCCTGGTTTACCATTTGGAGGAGGCTTTTATGTCCCCACCACACCACACTCACACACACACACACACACACACACACACACACACACGCACACGCACACAGAGACCAGAGACATGTGCAGCTAAACTTAGGTTTGGCTTACCTTTCTGCATTATGTGCCTTTTTTTCCTGCTATTTTTGGGTGTCCTTTCATCTCTTTTAAGATTTCTAGAATGTTCTGTAGTGCTTCCTCTTTTCTTATATTTTCTTATTCTGACTCCTTACTTCACTATCTCACAGAAGCCACTTCTGTTTTACCATCTTACCAGAATTTGCCTTGACAGCATTTTCTCACAACAGCCTTTTAATTTTTTATTCCTAAGTCTGGTTACTGAGGCAGTACAGAAAGACAGAAAATTATGGGGACATGCAAAGGGCATCCTCTCTCTCCAGAGTCTACTGGGTGTCACTCTTCAGGTAAGCCAGAATTCTAGCACAATTTATACTTTTTTTGTGTGTGATGGTTGCAGACATGGAGATAATGTTTCTTTCATGAATAGATGTTTTAAGTTAAGATAGAATATTCTAGGCTTAACGCTAGAATGAATTTGACTTTGACAGGGCCCCGTTCCTGTTCCATACTTTTTCTGGGAATTTCTATGCAGATTACTAACTTCATTCATAGTATACAGATCCTACCTTCCTCATCCTCTTGATTTAGACTTTGCTCTAGCAATTCTGGTCTGGTTATGTATACATCAGCAGCCACATTGTGATTTCGTTTGGGGACTCTAGAAACCCTTTGAAACTTATAGCAATAATTCTCCCATTTACACAGTGTGTATGGTTATTGTAAAGAACTTGAAGTTTAACTCTTTGAGAAGCTCACACCTTTTCTCCTTGGCATGTCTTTATTTCTTATCAAGTACCCTTCCTTCTTCTAACCTTCTGCTTAAAATCTATATAAAAATCTCTTAATCAAACTCTACCTCTGCTTCATACATGCTCACCCTGAAATTCTTTTCTGCACCCAAACCAAGGATCCAATTTTATCTGTGTGGAGGTGATTTAAGGTTTAAAGGAATTCATCATGCTAATCCAGGCCACAGTGTGGGGCATTGCCTCCATCATTGCCATGGACGAAAGTTTCTAAAGTAATGGAACCAAGACTCATTGTCTGTAACTCCTATATCCTGGAAAATGAAAATATTAATGGTAATGAAATATTCTCAGTGCAACTGGTCAGATATATATTCAGCTCTTCCAAAAACTATTTAAGAGACTGGATTGCTCCATAGCATTTAAGACCCTGATTCATGCTATATTCTCAAGCCAGAACTGCAGCTCTGCCTTTGATTGCCAGGGCTCAGCCACTGAAATCAATTCCCTTTGCACAGTTTTTGCCAACACCTTATCACAATAATAAAAATTCTTTCTTGTAAAAAAAAATGTCAAAATTCAAACATCCCAATTCACCTTGTCCATGCCAAGCTAGTCAGCCTAGAAGCCAGGCATCTTTCTAATGATACAGTCATTACTGAAAGAAGAGAATTGAATGACAGATTCCTTCACTGTTTGAGCTGCTTAGAATTTAGAAAGCAATTGCTGAGCAACACATTATTCTACACAGAACATAAGATGCTCAAAGGAGAGACAGTTTTTTATCCTTAACATGCTTTCAGATACACTACCAAATCTGTATGCGATGGGATTAGTAAGTTTAGGCAAAAGTTGCAAAGCTGCCTATTATATAGGGATATGGTGAGCTTCAACATATTCCTTGGTGTTAAATCATGAGGTGAATTTATTATATTGGTGCCTTTGTATTTCTGAAAATAACTCCAAATAATTAAATTGTTTTACTGTTATGTCATTAACAGATATCATTACAAGTGTCTACCATGAAAAGCACATCTATCTTACAATTATAGACTTTGTGTATTTGTAATAAAGTGGATCATTATGTACTAATTTTTATATGTGTAATGACTCTAATCCAGAAAATAAAAAATTTCATTTCCTTGTTAATTCCTTACTCTGTATCAAATCCTATGAAATTGATTTTAAAACTATTGTCAATAATTAAAAAGCTATATTATTAAAATTTAAATTATTACTAGAATAATTGATTGAACAGTTCAAGAAGATTATACATGCATGTGTATGCACATGGCAACATACAAAAACTTTGAAACAGAATGGCAGACATCAAAGGAGTGAATTTCCTTAAGAACTTTCCCAAATATTTATTTATTTGCTGTTTCTGATAGATTAAAATAAATAATAGATATAAATAATTATTATAAAAATGATTTTAGCCACTGTGCAGGGTGTTAAGTGAAGTTAATTTACTTCCCAAAAGTTATATAATGCAATGGCATTTCAAAACATTAGACAATAGTAAAAATATTAGTAGTGAGCATTGGGTAAGGAGGAAAATGCCATGGCTTAGACAGAAAAACAATAGACTGAAAATGTAAGATAATGTCCTATTCGAATACCCATATCTCATATATTTAAGCTTTGCTTTTAAACAAAAAAGAAAACATTGTGGGAAGAAATGGTTTAAAGGACAAGTCATTACAAATATTTTCTAGATAGTTATAAGAGAAGCCACTGAAACATGAACAAACACTATGAATAAGTATGTCAGAAAGTGAAACTTTAAGTGATCAACAAAACAGTGAAACACAGAGCCTTGAAGTGTTAACCAGAGAAGTAAGGACCTGAGCCACTGTTTGTGCAATGCTCATTAAATGCTTAACACCCAGCCCTGTCAGTGTGGTGAATTATTACCTATGCTTTCAGGAGGAAATGGAGTCTTAAAGATTTGTGCTTGCCTTGTGGAACCTGCAGACATCTCATTTACCTTATTATGTGAGTTCCATTTTAGTGTTCTGTCTGGTAATTTCCACTATTTTCAAAAGAAAGTATTTTGATAATATTTATTACAAGATTAAAAATGCAGGGGCCAGACAGACATCATATTGGTTAGAATGCTTACTGCTTTTGTAGAGGACCAGTCTTCACTTCCTAGCACCAAATCATGTGAGTCACAACTGCCTGTAATTCTAGCTCCAAGGATCTGGTGCCCTCTTCTGGCCCCTGTATACATGCAGTGCATATACAAACAAGAAAAATACACATATTCACAGAAATAAACAAGTTAGTGGTTTTAAAAAATATAAAAATACAATTATTGTACCTGCCTAATATGTAGAGGTTCAAAGATTGATAGCTGCTCCTTTGCCTTCGTACTTCTTCAACTTGATCAGCACTTAAATTTGATCACTTGAAGTTAAGTTTTGGGTAAAATAAAAATGAGGAAACTACTATAAATAAGAAGTATTTAGTTTAAGTTCTATTAGCTATTATTTAAATTGCTCACCTACCTTGAATGAGATTGGCCATAGTGAGGCTAAGGGACCATTTCGATTTTATTGTCACACAACAGCACATGACAGAAAGCTGCAGTAAGTTCCCTGTTGAACTTTGGAGTTCTAGTCCTGATGTGATAGAAATAAGCTGTCATTAGCAACGAATGACCACAACCATTTAAAACTACACTACCAAGTCTTGTAGTCCATACCAAGAATACTCAGTTTTCATCCATCACTTCTTGTAGAAAAAAAAATTTTTGAGACAAAAAATAAAAAGACTGATTAATGAAGCCTTGGTTTTAATGCCTGATACTTCAGATAATTGCCTTCTCACCTCTCCAACAATCTTCCTTTGCAATTTTATTTAAATTATTTTTATTAAATCTGGAAGAAAACCTCTGTTGGGTATATTTATGGCTCCCACTGGGTACTAATAGCAGTTTGTTAAATCTTTTCAGTGCTAGTTGCTTGTGAGTTCATGTTCCTGAGCCAAAATTCCTTTAAAGCGTTTTGTAATATAGAGATTGAATTTAAAAATCTGTGTAAGTGCAAGGGTTTTAGTAATTTTAGTTCCTAGTAGTTTCTATTAAGAGAAATGAAAAGAAAAGGAGAAAAATTAGAGGAAGAAAAGGAGCAGAAGCTATTTCAAGACATGTGCTAAAAGGATGTTTATACAAAGACCAACAAATAAAGCAGCAGTAGCTCCCATGTTACTCGCCACTTGTTAGCCAAGTACACAGCAACCTAAAGGGACCACACAGCAGAGTTTGGAAGAGGGACACAACTTTTTGATAAGGAGCTGTATCTGTATGACTAAGCAAGCCTTGCCTTCTACATTGGCATGGGCTAGCTCTGAGATCCAATGCTTGTAATTGCAGGATGGACCTGAGGCTTTCAGAGCTCTGCTTCATCCTCTGCATCCTACTGAATTCGTTTTTCTTTCTGTTGTTGATTTTTTTGTTGGCACATTTAGTAGTGTCTGGTCTCCATGAAATTTTACAAGAGGGTAAACTTCCTTTTACAAGGTTACCTGAGGAAAGTTAGCACTTTTCTCATGGGATAATCAGATTTTATTAGATATTAACAGCCTTTAAATATAAAAAGAAAATGATTTTCACACTATTGAGAGTTTGCTCATATAATGATACTTCAGACACCTAGGTTTAAATTAATTAGGTTGATTTACAGATTGAGAAAGTCTATTAATTCAAATTAATATTTGTTGGATAAAAGTAATGTTAAACCTTTAAGATGTTTAGTACAATATTTTGTAATCAATTTTTAAAAATCTACTGAGACACTGATGAAACAAACCGAAGACACACATACCCGTACCTCTAATATCTATTTGGAACCAAACACACACACACACACACACACACACACACACACACACACACACACACAAACACACACACACACACACATACACTCATTTACAAAGGGATCTTGATAAAACAATATAGCAAGAACTAAGACACTATTAACAATAGAGCTGTAGTAACTAAAATAGCATGTTTTAGGCCATGAAAATAGTCACACAGATCAACAAAACAGAAAAGAGAGCCTAGAACATAACCTACAGTCAACTGATCTTCAGCAAAGGAGCTAATATCACACTCCAGAAAACAGGCAGCTTTTCCAATACATATTGCTGAGCTAATTCCATAGTCATATACAGAGGAATGAATCTAAACCCTTATCTCATCCTTGCCAAGTATCAGCTGAAAATGGACTCAAGACTTAAATGTAAGAGCAGAAACTCTGAAACTATGAGAAGAAAAAAAAAGGCATTTTGATGGAAAAACTTCTAAAACAAAAGCCCCAAAGCACATGAAACAGGAGCAGACTAGACAAATTAAATCATTATTAAACTAAAATTTTCTGCAGTGTTAGAAAAACAATGACTGACAAGATGGGAGAAGGTAGATGACAACCGTGCATCTGGAAGTGATTAATGTCCAGAATATGTGGAAGCTCAGTGATTTAAAACACAAAGGATATGATTAAGTGGGTTTTAGAAAAAAATATAAATATCTTCAGGGAAGGCATTCGTAGAGTCCACAGGTGTATGAGCAAGAGTTCAAGGTTAGTAATCAGGAAACTCAGCATGACTGCCCTCCCCAGTGGAAATAGAATAAATATTACAACAGCAACAAAAACAAACAGAAGAACAATACACAAAACAGATGCTAGTGAGTTGGCAAAAAGATTGATAAAAAGGAACTCTTGCACACTGGTGAGAACTAAGCTAGTGCGGAAACAATATAGAGAATTCTCAAGAGATTAAAATAGGGTCACCATAAGATTCAAAAATCCTGGACTAGGGAGAGAGGCCAGTCAATAAAGTGCTTGACTTTCAAACATGAGGACTTGAATCTGATTCCAAAATCCACACAAAAATCTTCACGTGGTGGGTGGGGTGTGTTTGTGACTCCTGCTTTACTGAGGTGAGCACAGATGGGTTGGAGTCTTGGGGCTTGCTAGTCAACTGGGCAAGCCTATTTGGCAAGCTCTGCCCAATGAGAGACATTGTCTCAATAAACAAGAGACACAATTCCTAAGGAAAGACACTGTGGGTTGATGTCTAGCCTCAACACACATATGAGTCTATGTGTAGATGCACCCGTATACACACGTGTTCAAATGCATGAACACTCATACACATCAACTCAAGACAAATGATCCATCAGTCCCATTGCTGAGTATATATCAAAAGGAAATGAAATTAGTGAGAGGCAATGAATTATTTGCACTGCTATGTTTGTTGAAGCATTTATCATAATGGTCAAGATGTAGAAATAAGCAATAATAAGTAGATAAAGAAATGTAGCATATGTAAAAACTTTATGGAACTTGGAGTTGTTGTACAACTCCAAAAAAGGGAGGCATAGGAAGATGAAAAAAAAACATGGTGTCCTGCATATGTGAAATACAAAATAACTTAATCTCAGGTGACTGTACCAAAAAATATTTTGACAGGAAGAGGAAGTCTAGCTATGCTGTTGCATTGTAAGGGGGCACAGAAAACAAGAATATAACAGACATTTAAAACAACTAAAAAGGAAGATTTTAAATGATTTAACTAAAATGAAATTACAAATATTTGAGGACAGAAACTTGTTTTCCCTAGTTGGATGCTTATACAATGTATACATGATTCTATACACTGAATCACAGATCATAAACATGCTATTAATAAATAAAGAAGTTTTCCAGTCTGAGTTGAAGGTGCAATGTACAAAAGTGTTTACTGTACAAGTGTATGGATCTAGGTTGGATCCTAGCACCCATGTAAAAAGCTGGCCATGGCTATATACTCCTACAACCATAATGCTGTGAAGGACAGAGACAGGAGGATTGCTGAACTTGCTCTGCCAGTCTTGCTCCTGCTTCTGGGAGAAAAATCCATCACAAAGGAACAAGGATGAATGTGATATAGCAGGATACCTGACGAACTCCTCTGGCCCATACACCCAAACTTAGACTTATACACCCCATACACCTCACCCCTGCCACACACACTACACATTCACACCCCCATCACCCCCACACATACCACAAAAACACCAGACACCCAAACATACACCACAACTACCCCGCCTGCCACCACACATACCCCCCCCACATGCAAATTTTTAGTGTTAGGACTTTTAAGCCTCAAATACTAATTATGTATTCCCAAAGTGGCAAGCAGCCATGATTGAAAGGCTAAGAACTCATGCATCATCAGGCCAGGGGCAGCTTTAATACAGTGGTTACCAACAGTATAAATTACCATATAAAACAGTGTCGTTTTCAAAGGAGAGTTTTAGGTTTATTAATACAAAGACATTTCCTAAATAAACTGTGCTTAATTTTTAGAGAGTATTGTATCGATACTTATGTTGATTGTTGTAATTTGTGTTATGTATTCTCCTCTCTGCTTGTGTTGAATCAGTGAGCATGAAGTATCCCAGAAGGAACTGATCCCCAATTGATTTTCTAGATAGGACACACTTTCCAGAAAACTGTGTGTTTTATTTTGAGGAGTCTGTTGCTGCTGAAATCCCATTGACTTTAGTGCTTCTTGTGTAGAGTACATCATACCTCCAGGAAGTCTCACCTACTTCTCAGTGTTTCTAGGAGTTCTGTGTCTGGCAAGGTGACAGCCAGGTGCCATGCAGGATGATCAGTTCATAGCTTCTGTTCTCTTCAGTATGGCCATTCAGCTGGGTCCTGGTTTCTGCACGCGCACTGTTGAGTATGCTCAGAATGCACTGGGGGAGATTTTTCAGAATGTTAGCTTGGTAATGTGTTCTACAGCAAAGTGGGTCAAGCACTCGGTAATTTTGTCTTTGGCTATAGATCAACCCACAGAACCAGAGACAACTTCCTGGTGTTGCATCCCTCAAGATTCCAGAGGCCTGTTTTTTTTTTGGAAATACAGTCGATTGCTGTATTTTTTTCTGGTTTTCTGGTTATTTTCCTTGTATTTCCAATCATTTCTCAGAAACTTCTTACAGAGTTCTCATTCCCTCAAGTTAATCAACATATATCATATTTAAAGAGCCCTGAAGGCAGCTGTCCTCATATTTAGAGTCAGTAAGTCTGCACAAACCAATTTCCTAATATGCATATAACAATCTCCTACAGAGCAAATGAAGTAAATTTTTCTTTCAAGAAAATGGCTTCCAAAAGCCTTCTGAAAATAGCTATTTTAAAGGAAAGCCTGAATTTCCCACAGGCCCAATTATGTGGACAGTTGGAAAATCCATTGATGCCAGTTTTTCTACTATTCAGGTGGAAAAGGAAAGAAAGAAAGAAAAAGAAAGAAAGAAAGAAAGAAAGAAAGAAAGAAAGAAAGAAAGAAAGAAAAAGAAAAAAGCAAAATAAAAGATAATATGATAGATACCACCAGTTTAACATTTTTCTTATCTTGATGTTCCTTAATGTTTTGGTTTCAGATCCACTTGTTTTAATTAATTTTGTTAAGCATATCCTTATTTTATACTATTCAAAAACACTGAACTTTAGATCTGTTCTGCCATTCAGATACATTTGAATGCAATTATTAACATGTATTTGGGAAATTTTTAATGTCTTTTTTTGGCTTTTCATAGAAGAATGGTGCAGTTTATAAAATTTGTTAATCACTGACCATCTATTTTGGAAGCCACATGCACAATTCACTCCTGACCTAGTGTGCCACAGAGCTGAACCTAATACTATTCCCCAGGGGTTTGGTGTCTGGTAAAGTGTATAAGGATTGTTAGTCTGTGTAGGCTTGTGCACTAGACATATTCTTGACGTTCTAGACCTTTCTTTTTTCCTATATCACCTCTTCACTTAAAAAATAATAAGTATGCTTTCAATTTTTTTTAATAAAAGAAGGCTAGCTGTTAAAGGACCTGTAGAGCTATGTTTATGATTAAGGTCAATTTAAGTGAGAAATTACATTATGCCTAGGATGGCTTCAAACTTGACTAGAGTATCAAACTTGTTGGGTTTGTGAACAGAATGCTTCACCAGCATGCTAGAGTTCAGCCTATCCAATTCAGACATGTCTGCATGATCCTCACATTGTATTTTCAAGGTATAACTTTAAAAAAAAATTGAAAACTTTTCAAACCATGTAAATTTAAATGCTTTTCACAAGGATACAGAGCCAGTTGAGTGTTAAAACAATGCTCATATTCTATGCAATACTCCACACAATGTAGTTGAGATATTTATTAGAGTTTGTGAGTTGAGAGTTTATTATGATAGTTAATGGTAACTATTAATTCTAGAAGATGTCCCTGTTTCTAGTTAAAAATCTATTATCCAGAAGTCACTGATCTCTAACTTATTTCCCCCAAATTGTTAAGAAAGTACTCATTTATGTAAATTTGTTTTATTTGTATGTAGCCCTCGCTGGCATGGAGCTCACTTATAAACAAAGCTGACCTCAGACTCACCTTGCTTCCCTGCTCCTGTATCTCGGGAACTGGGACTAAAGGCGTTCACCCCACAACAAACACATCTATTTGAATTTCAACTATTTGATATAACAATTTGATATCAGTGTTTTATAAGCATTTCCTTGAAATCATTTTGCTCAGAACATCTATGACATGTATAGTTTTAACAAATGATCAGCTAATACATTTCATAATGACTTGTGATGTTCCTCTTTGATGAAGTAGAATTGATTACTTGTGTATTTAGCTCCTTTACTATACATCAGCTCATTCCTTTATTTCGCTGCTAAAATTTACTCTTAATTGTGTTAGTGCCTTAACAACGAACAAATGTGCTTAATGAAATCGTTTATAATGGGCTTACTAATGGGATATTGACTAGTTTCTTTCATCCCCTTTCTGACAGCAAGGTGTTGATTATTACTCCATGAGTAATTCTCAGATTGTTCCACATTATTCTGAAGTTACTATTACGATGATCTCTTATAACATTTATTATTAATTATCTTACAGCACTCTAGAAAGGATAGAGAATGATTCTATTTTTTTTTTTAAAGAATACAGAAAACGGCAAGATGAAATAGAACACTTAACATGTATAAGACATGCTATACCTTCCAGGCTGCTGGAATGTGTTCCTTAGAAATTATACTGCGTGGGTTAATTGATTAAAAAATATTAACATCAAATGAAATATATCATTTCTCAGAATAACAATTAACCCAGGTATTATTCTAAGAGGATACGTTTCTTCTAAAATGTATGCATTTGACTTCGGTAGGCTATGTTGTTTCTCTACGTTCAGGGACACAGTGATTCCCACTGGCTCCTGTGCTAGCTCTAAATATACTTTATACACCAGGCTCCTGCAGCAAATATGCCTACCCTTTTACTAAGACAGAGTTGCTGAAATGAACACCTTTTTATTTTTTAATTAATTAATTTTACATACCAACCTCAGTTTCCCTCCCTCCTCTCCTCCTAGTCCCCACCACCACTTTGCCTCTGCACCCCCATTCACCCTTCCATTTCTGTTCAGAAAGAGCAGGCCTCCCATGGATATCAACAAAACATGGCATATCAAGTTGCAGTAAGACTAAGCACCCCTCTGCCTTGTATTAAGGGTGGGCAAGGCAATCCAATATGAGGAATAGGGTCCCAAGGGCCAACAAAGGAGTCTAAGACAGGTCCTGCTCCCACTGTTAGGAATGTCACAAAAAGACCAAGCTATACATCTGTCACATACATGCAGAGGGCCTAGGCCAGTCCTATGCAGGCTCTCTGTGCATTCAGTCTCTGTGAGGTCCTATGGGCCCAGGTGAGTTGAGTCTGTGGGTTTTCTTGTGATGTCTTTGAATCCTCTGGCTTCCTCCTCTTCAGAAGTACTCCCCAAGCTCAACCTAATGTTTGGCTGTGGATCTCTGCATTTGTTTGCATCAGTGGCTGGATTAAGCCTCTCTGATGACAACTGGGCTAGGCACCAATCTATGAGTATAGGAGATTATCATTAAGCATCATTACATTGACTTTTTCCTCCATTGTATTTGGTTCTATCCTAGGTCTCTGGGCCATCCAGTCTCTGGGTCCTGGTACCCCAGGCAGTGTCAGGAGTTGCTCACTCTTATGGCATGGGTGTCAGGCTGGACCAGTCATTGGTTAGTCATCCCCAAAATCTCTGTGTCACACTTATCCTAGCACATCCCAAAAGCAGGACAGACTGTAGGTATAAGATTATGTGGCTTGGTTAGTGTCCCACTCTCTCCAATGGTAGGATTGTCTGGTCACAGGAGATGGCCAGTTCAGGTATGTTTCCCCTATTGCTAGGAATCTTAGCTGGGGTCATCCTTGAAGATTCTTGGGAGTTTCCCTTGCACTGCTTCTACCTCACCCTGAAATGCCCCCCTTTTCAGTTGCCTCTTTCAGTATCTCCCCCTCCATCACCCCTGTACCTGATCCCTCATGATCCCTACCCAGTCCCAGTCTATCCACAAAATCTATTCTATTTCTTTTTCCCAGGAAGATCCAAGTGTCCCTCTTGGAGATCACCTTGTTACTGAGCCTCTCTGGGTCTGTGGATTGTAGCATGGTTATACTCTATAGCTAATATCCACTTATGAGTGAGTACATACCATATTTGTCTCTCTGGGTCTGGGCTACCTCACTCAGGATGATTTTTTTTCTAGTTCCATCCATTTGCCTGTAAGTTTCATGATGTCATTGTTTTTAACAGCTGAGTAATACCCCATTATGTAAATGTACCACACTTTTTTATCCATGTAATTGTATGATCTATTGTGTAAATGTACCACATTTCTTTATCCAGTAAAGGTGACCTGAGGCTATCATTGTGCGAAATTCCCTTCTTCAAACTTTTCAGAATTTGATCTAGAAATAGAAGATTCTGGATATGCTGACATTAATGTAATAGTAATAGACATTTAACTTTTAAAAATACATTTTAATGACTGTTTTATAAAATGATTAATTTGAAATAAATTACAAAGTGACTTTATATAGTGTACAACTTCTGTAGAAATAGCAACTAATATCATATCAGTCTATTTTCTCATGCATGCTTCTAATTACACTCTTGATGGATTTTAGAATTTTATGGCTTTAAACTTTACCACCAATAATGTCTTATTTATAATATCTTTTGTATGATGTAATTTTATTTCTCATAGTTTGTCTCAAAAAAGTAAAACAACTGAAAATGATGAAAAAAGAGTAGATACTTTGGTTACACTTTGCAGTTTATCTTTTTTATTTCAGTTCATCTAAAAATAGTATGCAGACACTAAAGCCCACAGTGATATTGGGATCTTTAAGATGTAAGCCCAAAATGATGTTACGACCTTGTTTATTGTTATGTGCGATGGTGAAATAAGTATGATAACATAATACTCTTTTTGTTAAATCATCTGGGAGAGGTATATATCCGGACAATAGGAACTATGGAGACAAACTTTTGAAGTGAGCTTCCCTTTGATCTGGCACCAGGGTTTGGATATGCTTTTTGTGTGTCTCACCCCAGATCCATGTGCTAGAAGCTGGGTACCCACTGTGGCGATTTTGAGACTGTGAAACTTTTAAAGAGTCAGGCAGAGTGGAGATGATGAGGTCACTGGGGACATCACCCTTGGAAAGGATGAATACAGTTCTCAAGGGACCCCAGCCCTATTTACAGCTGTGAATTGATATAAAGCAGTTCTGTGGAGGGTTCCTTCTCACTCCTTGTGTCTTTATTGGTTGTTCTCTTTCTCTCCACACCTCCCCCCCCATACCACTTTGTCCCTGAGGCCCGCCATGATGCCATCTACCATGCTTTGATGAGAACAAAAGACCTTCAGGACAGACTGAACTGATGTCACAAACTTACCGTAGACTTTGAGCCTCTGAAACCGTGACAACAGCAAAACTCTTTTCCTTATATATCCATCTAGCCTCAGTTATTTTATTATAGCAAAAGAAAACCCACAAAGATATATAGGAAGATAATAGACTGTATTTAATGCTTGATAGTTATAGATGAAAGAATGCCCCAGCAGCAGATAAAAACAGAAATCCCTGGAGGCTGTCTTGCTGTTGCTGTCCAACTGCTATTGTTCAGCCACATCTATGCTTCAGAAAAGACTGTTTACTGGGGCAGAGATTATCTCAGGATAGACTGCCATGTATGGGTAAACAACTCTAGGAAGAGGAGACCATAAAGCTCTCGGGACTGTCTTCACCTGCAAGTACCCCTTGAAGTTATATCAGCTTCCTCATATCCAGGGCCCGTGCCCACCTCTGTAAGAGGCCTAACCAACTCCCTCCCCTTCACACAACGCCCATCCAGCAGAAAGGGCTGCTGATGGGCACTGCTGTGATAATAAACAACAGTCCCCTCTGTTGAGGTCAGACTTTGGTCTCATTCCTGCCTTTTGTCTGTGCTCTTGAAATCTAACAATAAATGCTAAACTTTTTACATCCTTTTGTTGGTTTTGTTTATGCATCTGCTTTTGCATCTATGCCTTTACTCACCTTTAAGGAGGGTCTGTATTCTGCACCGTTAGCTGTGACCCACTGCTGTTGTACACAGACCCTGTTGATTAGAGGTTTGTTGATGCTTGTGTATGAAGAATAAATAACCTGATGCTTCAATGATATGACTCCCAATGTATTCAGCTTTTCTGTGTTGTAAGGCTGGGGGTGATGAATTTCAAGCTCTGCCTGTCAGAGCTGAAATCAGAGAGACCATTATATTTTAATCTGGCTTCTTGCTACTGTGAATCGGTTGGGTACATTACATGCTATGTTCAAGAGCAGCTCCTCTATGCAGTGTTCTATTCATGTGTAATTTCTCTTTTAGTTCTCAGATTTTCCAAAGAAATAACACCTAATATTAGTGGTTTATGAGTGGCTCTGTAATGTCTGCCATATGTGTCTGTGAATAGGTGGGGTTCATGATATGTCTGTCATGTGCCTGTGAGTGAACAGGGTTCAGCTTGTGATGTGTGTATGTAGTCATTGGAAAAATGGACCGGGTATGATGGCCCAGTGGCTCATTCTCAGAACTGGCACTTGTATTTTGTGTTATGTCCTATATTGCACATGACCACAGACTTAGTGGTTTACGACAGCACCAAGTTATTTTACAGCCTTGTAGGTCAAAACTCTGGAGCAGGTCTCAGCAGGCTAAAAGTCTAGTTGCTGATAGGAATTTATTCTTTTCTAGAGTCTCTAGGGAATAATAAAGCTGTCCCTTCCTGCAAATCCCAGTTGTTGCAAGACTCTAACTCTCACAGATTAGAAATTTTATCTCAGTCACAGACTGAGTTTCTGACATCTTTGGGGCTGTCACCTGTAGTGAATGACATTCGCAGATCACCCTGGAGGCTGTGCATGTACATTGGCTGGAAGCTTTCTTCTAGTTCAAAGTCATCAGTAACAGGCTGAGTTCGTCCCTTTTCCTCTGTTCTTTTTATTACTATTTACTGCTATTGCATCTGTGCTGTTAAGTTTGTTTTTTGGTTTTTTGGTTTGTTTTTAATTTTAATATTTTATTTAACACAAAGTGTCAAAAACTCGACAATTTTTAACTTGGAAACAATGTAAGTAATTCACTCATTACACTGACATATTAGTAGGTCTTTGAAATCATGATACAAGCAGTATGGAAAATATGAACGAATTTGAAGTGTATCACAAAAGAAATATGACAAGTTAATTTCAGTATATTTTAACATGCTTTTTCTTACTAACTTTGAAATACAATGTTACCACCAAAAAATAAATAAAAAACAAAAGTTAGCTGTCTTGTCAGTTTTCTTATTATAATAATGCCTGTAAAATATAATTTTATGTATTTACCAGTATCGCTACTAAAAACAAAATTCAATTACTTTTATCTGTGGTCAGACTGAAACTGAGTATGACCTCACTTAAAAAAGAAAACAATATAAAGATATTAGCCATTGCTTTTACTAACATATTTCAGTAAGAAAACATTATGTGTAAATGATTATTTACAGTCTATTCTTTTTGTTAGTCAGTCAGTGAAATGCAGTCATTTTGGCATTTTACCATGTGGAAAGAACAAATCCTAATTTTTTATCTTTACCATGACTTTGCTGGAATCCATGGTTGATATGTAAAATGAATAGAAAATCTCTTAATAAAAAAAACTAAAAATAAATATTAATTAGAAAAAAAGAAATGATGTATGTAAAGTCTATAGTTAATAATCTACACAGGGCTAAGGAAATGCCTCAGCTATCCAGTTGCTTACCACACAAGCAGGCTTGTGCTCAGATCTGAATGTAGCATTTGTGTAAAAAGCTGAGCATCCAAGAGCATACTTGTCACTCCATTGTGAAAAGGTGGAGGAAGGAAGAGCTTTAGGGCCATGTGGCCAGACATTCTAGCAAATTAGGAATTTGAGGTGCAGTGAGAGATCCTGCCTCAGAAAATATGTGTAGAAGAAAAAACCAGATACTGACATTTGGCATGTGTGTGAGCGTGTGTGTGTGTGTTCTCACACACACACACACGCTCACACACACACAAGTAACGTACCTCCTCCCACACATGAACATGGACACATAAAAATATCTTACTTGTATTGTTAATTTCTTGAAACAGCATACTGCATCGTAAAGACGTATTTTTGCTTTTTGTAAACACGATACAAGCTAGCATTATCTGCCGTATTTCCAATTTGGTTACAACAGAAAAAAATCGAAGATAAATCACTTTTATTCTACTTTTCTTGATTGTTTTCCTGTTTATCCATGACTGGCCAGAAACTTGTCATGCAGATTAGGCTAGTCTTAAAACTGTGGGAGATCTCCTGTTTCTTACATCCCTAATTTTGAGATTATTGATGTGAGCAACCATGCTCAATTTAAAGATTATTTCTGCATTGATGGCTAATCGCAATCAAGTTCATCGAACCGATATTTACACATGTACAGTGTATCTCCTCCAAAATTTGTAAGTATATAGGTTTACCCACAGACATACGCCTGAAGAGACACATGCTACAGTGTTGATAACTGACAATCTACTGAGAACTTCAGTGGAGATGTTCTTATATAATGTAAGAAAGGTGCATTTTGTGCTTTGAATGGAAAGATATTTTGACATTGGCCTGTGACTGTGGAGATATTACCAACATGACAGAGGCAAATGTTGCTTGCTATGTATGTTTCTACTACAGTAAGGACAAGGTATTTATAACTGCTAATCTGAAAATTTTCATAAAATGAAGCAAGCATTTAGAAAATGGCAACTTCTTTTCCTCCTCCTCCTCCTCCTCC
>CABHPQ010002323.1:4503-49039 GCA_902168405.1 Peromyscus aztecus | reverse complement strand
TTAAATCTGTAGTTGAAAGAGAGAATCCACACAGGAGTAACAGGCAATCTATTAGAGCATCACAGAAATAACACTACTCTGTGCTTTTTCTGGGCTTATGCCATTGCTTAAAATGAAAACTTTGTCACGGTGAAGAAAGTAGAAAGCATGTTGATTAGAAGCACAGAGTGCTACAACTAAGTGGCAAACATGGGCACCTGCGAGTAACAAGATTTGATTAGTGACAGCTCTTACAGTGAGGAGCCGAGGACTGTTTTATTACAAAAGACTAGATTGGAAAAACCTGAATACATTACCTGTCCAGGTAGGCAATAAATAAGATGAACTTCTTATAGAAAAAGACCTTTTCTCTCAAGAAAGGTGGGTTTTCACCAGACTTATTCAAATTAATTTTCTTTACAGAGTATGCCATCTGTTATTCTGACATACTATATGGAGAAAGGACATTCTGAAAACTGCTGCATGCCCCAGTGAGCACTCCTCCCATTATTCACAAAGCCAAAATTTAGAATACATCACTTGCATTATTACATGCCTTTCTTGAAAGTCAATCATTCGAAGAGTGGCATCAAATGACTATTTTTGATGTGAAAATAACTGAACAGTATTTTATTCTCCTTATTTGAACATTTTATTCAATGACACCTTTCATACTTGGATGTCTACCAGGAGTTTAGAAAGTCCCCCCTCCCTCCCTCCCTCCCTCCCTCCCTCCCTTCCTCCCTCCTCCCCTCCCTCTCTCTTTCCCTCCCTCCATTCCTCCCTCCCTCACTTCCTCCCTTCCTTCCTTTCTTCCACCCTTCTCTCCTGCCTTCCCTCCATCCTTCTCTTCCAGTCTTCTTTTCATCCTTCCTCCTTCCTTCCTTTCTTCCTCTTTCCCTTCTTCCCTCCATCCTTCCTTTTTTCCCTCCCTCCCTCCTGCCTTCTTGTCTTCCTTTTTTCTTTCCTCCTTCTCTTCCTTTATTTATCTTTTTCTTTATTTGAATTTTATGTGTTGTTTTTAAATAGAAATATTTAGTGGCTTTTAAGTAACTAGGCTGCAGTGCTATCTTCAAAGTACACCACTTAGACCAGAAGTTTCCCCGAATAGCTAGGTCACCAAAGTAGTATACAATATTCATCATAGAAGCATTGGTCCTAAACTGGAAATGTGAACATGTGCCAAGGTATGGGTAAATATATTATACCCACTATACCCCACAGGGAGAGAGAGAACAAACCACATTGTACCTGATAATGTGAATGAATCATGCAACCACACATACTGAAAGAAAGAAGCATGATACCTAAACTTGCAAGTTTAATCTGATCATATCAATTCAAAAGCAGGAAAGTTACCTGCTAGAAGTACAAATAGCAGAGTGGTGATTGGCAATGACTTTTTTTCTTGTTTTTTTTGTTGTTGTTGTTGTTATTTGTTTGTTTGTTTGTTTTTCGAGACAGGGTTTCTCTGTGTAGTTTTGGTGCCTGTCCTGATCTTGCTCTGTAGACCAGGCTGGCCTCGAACTAACAGAGATCTGCCTGGCTCTGCCTCTGAGTGCTGGAATTAAAGGCATGCGCCACTGCCACCCAGCCTTGCCAAAGTCATTTGAATGACTTCTGATTGCTTATAACACAGGAGTGCTTGGTGCTTATTAAATGGTTCATGTTAAATGGGTATATACTGCTTCATAAAAATCATTAGGTTTAGGAACTATGTTTAATATTCTACACGTTTTTCAGTCAAGAAAAATTAACATGTTGCTGATAAACTGGAAAGTCAGATTTGCATATCTATAATCAAGTTACTATGTGAACTTTTCTGCAAATGGCATAATTCATCAAACACAATGAATGAATTGTGCTTAGGATGAATCTGTGCCTTTGCCAACAATGGAAGGTTTTATAAATGCCTATTTTCTTACATAAACCCAGAATTTAAAAGTATATGTTTATGGTATTTTCTCAACTTTCAGAGGGTCTCTGATACATCACTTATCATCCTCCTCATTCCTGAATACTGCCAAGTTATGGGAAAATTATAGTTAGTGACCTTCTCTCAGACATCCATGGAGCAGTGGACCCTGAATTCAGCCAACAATGGGTCAAAAATATTTAAAAGTTCATCTGTGTATTGAGCATTCACATACTGTTTGACTTGTCATTATTTCTTAAATATTAAAGGGCAGTCATTGTTATCATAGTATTAACATTAAATTGGGTTTCACAAATAATTTAGAGGATATTTAAAGTTTATGTGAGGATACCAACAAATTATGTGTAAAAAGTATGTCACTTATACATAAAGGCATTGAGTATCTGCAAACTTGGGTATCTCAGAGGGGCCCTGAAATAAATCACAACTTATGTACTAAGGGTCAGCTATATTCCTATTTTGTGAAAATAGATACTTTGTGTCTAGAAAATCCATGGTATCTCGTAAAATAATGTTTATGAAACATATTACCACTTATAACTCTTAAGTCATAGAAACATTTTTGAAAGTCATTAAGTTTTACTTCTCACATTTATATGAATATTTCCAATTTCCTCTCAAGTTATTGTTTCTATTCATACAATTTTATGAAAATATCTCTTTCTTTCAAAGAGACTGACTTTCCAGTGGACCTCACAGTCAGGTTAATAATATGTCGTTGATAATTTAAGATCTCACCTGCTATCCTGCTATGTACCCATGCTGCTTAAATTTAACCTGTCTTTTAGTGAATATTGGAAAAAACCTTAATGTGTCTTGGGTTTCCTATGCAACCTGAGTTGCATAGAACTCATATTTTACAACCTGAGTTCCTGCATAGCTTCTTAAGTTACATACATTTTCATGCAACTGACTTAGAATTGTTTGTGTTTGTGTGTGTGTGTGTGTGTGTGTGTGTGTGTTTCGTAGTAGCCATTTACTGAAAGAAGCCAACAAGTTGGAAGAAACTCAGCAAATACCCACTAAAAATGTTGGAAGCAACTTGTAGATATAGCATGACAAGGTATGTTTGCTATTCTGTGTCACTTGGAGTCAGCACAATGACTTCTTTTCCTGTGAAACTCTATTAGATATTCCTGTAAAGAATCTCTCATTTCTTTCTCATGTATTTCTTGCTGCTCAGTAAATACAGAGAAAAATTCTTTGTAAGGGACAGTTAGAAAATAATGGGGCAAGAAGTGGAGAATTCAAATTCTGACTTGCCCAAATTAATACAAGAGAAAAATCTGTGTTTTCACTCACTAATGCATTAATCATTGCAATTGTCACGTTTTAACGTTTGCTTTGTGAAGTTAAAACAACTATTAACTGCAATTTTGAATTTAAGAGAGTTTTCTAGGCTCAAGAATGAGTGACCTGAACATATTTGGAGAGCTGGCCATTACTTTTTTATTGATCCACATGTAGTTCACCATGATCTTTCATTCAGTATTTCATAAAGTTCTGGCCACGTTAACAATCTGCGTAGGTAGTTCAGCTTGTTGACATAAGTGCAGATGGCGGGGTTCCTACTAGGGCAGAAGCTTGAATTTCTGAATTCTTTAGCACCCGTTTTCCCTGCAGTGAAAAGTAAAGCAGATGTGGTTGTAAACTGGAGGCGAAAGCCTGGCCTTAGTTTATATCCGTGGGTTCTGATGCCATCTTTCTTTCCCTACTACCTTTTAATTATCTCCAAACTCTGAGAAATGAGAACCCCTCATACTTCTTGTGTTTTCTTTGTGCAAAATTCTTGCTTTGTCGTCACAGTTAATTAAGAGATGGTGGGCACAAGCAGTGAGCCTCATCTATTGTTAATATCAGATGGTCTTCATCCTAGGAGTGAGAGTTTAGAGAGACATGGGTGGTCAGTGAGTCCCTGGTAAATGAAAGAACCACTGTGGGCTGTCTAAAATACTCTCCTTTATTCTGTAAGTAACACATGATTTGGTTGGCCAAGGAAAATCATCCTTGATAATTCTAAGAAATCATTTCTGTCTTAAAAGGGATTTTTTTTAGCCATCCTACTAGAATAAATCACATGTCTTTAAAAATTAGTCTTTAAAAAAATTAGAAAGAATGAATATAGAAATTCAAATGTGTAATATGTGTAAATGTTTTTCCTCAATGAAGAAGAGTTAATCAGTAGAGGATTGTTGAAGTCCATTAGTTTGAAATTTCACAAGTTTGCCAAGAGACTTGAATTCAAAGGCTATCTACTCCATCAAGGCTTCTAAAATGATCATGCAGGTAACATCTGACAAACAAAGAAAAAGGCAAGTTTTTACTTTATCTTGGCAGTGGGGACACAGGCTAGGCCACTATAACTACTACAAAGCTGAAACATATTTGAGGGTTTTATCTCACTGACTGACTAAATTTAAGTTTACTGATGGATTGGCAATTCACTATTGGTTCTATTTGTTCCCTAATAGCCCCTAGATTTGGGAACCAGTGAAATCCGAAGGAGAGAGAATAAATTACTCTTATAATAAAGCAATGCTGTGGCAGGAATGAGGACCCCTGCCCGTGTTACTTTTGTCACCATGTCTGGTGCTTCTCAACCCTCTCTGCGGTGTTTCAGAGTCTCGTTCCTATAACCTAGCCTCATTCACAATGGTCTCTTCTTATTCTTTGCTTGGGGTTCTGGGAGCTAATTTTAACATGAATGCACATAAGTCTTCACCAAGACCCAAATAAACATTGATTGCTACCTTTATTTCAACAGAGACTTGCCAAATTGAAAGAAGACAAGATACTCAGTCTTTTTTTTTTAGTCTTTTATATTTTATTTCATAGTATTAGAGAAATAGCAAGCTCAAGATAGGTATGCACAGAGCTGGGTTTGTGAAAACATACATTTATATTATAAGATTATTGAGTTTTTTCCTTTTTATTGAATGGAATATATAATCTAATGACTGTTTTCCCTCCCTTATCTTCTCCCACATAATTTATCCAACTCCATGTCTTCTCTCTCTCTCTCTCTCTCTCTCCCACTCTCTTTAGAAAACAAATAGGCTAATAAACAAATAACCCAACCATATTAAAACAAACAGAGAAAAGAAAATTAAATAAAGCAAAAAGAAAAACAAAAGCAAAGAAAAAGCATGAGAAACAAATACATACAGAAAGACACACCCATATACACAAAACCCACAAAAAGTCAAAATCAAAATGATAGCACAGAAGGAACAGACAGGTGGGATAGAAACAAATGCCCAAACAAAGCACTATGGGAAAATTTTGGTTTGTGTTGGGCATCTACTGATGATCATGGGGCCTGTCCTTAACTATGGTTTGTGTACTCAGTGAGACTCCTTTGGAAAAAGCCAATTCTTCATTTGTGAGAGATTTTCAACTGGAGATAGCTTCTGGGTTAGGGATGGGGCTCCTGTTCACTACCCCTGTGAATGCTGGTACTTGTGCAAGCTGCCACAGTCCACGTGAATTCCTATGTTCGTCAGTCCTGTTGTGTCTAGAAGGAACTGTCAAACAGGCTTTTTTCAGAATCTAAATTTGTACAAGTGTTGAAGGAAGGGTTACAATCATGTTTCTAACAGCTCATCCAAAATGCGATAATAGATTTGAGTTCTCATTTTAAGATGCTGTCTTTGTGGCACCTGGACCACTTCTGTCCAAGGTAATGTTGGGATAGAGATAAAAGATACATTTCTATATATCATGGAACTTCTGCTTTACATAGCATTCCAATTTATAATGCACACAAATATATAAATACATTAATATTGCACATAACACTAAAAAACATACATTGTCCTTTTATCAACATGAATAAAACATGGATGAACTTAGGGGACATTATGTTCAATTTAATGAGTCAGACATAAAAAGTATTTCATGATCGCTATTACTTGTGTATCAACAGAAACAAAAAATTCGAGCTCATACAATCAGTATGGAGATTACTCAGACAGATTGGTAGGGGGATGGTGAGAGAATATAGGTCAGGTTGTAGAAATTAGCATTGAGATTAGATGAATAAATGTAAAGCTTTAAACTGTGTCAGGAGACTATGGTCAATAATACTATTTTATTTCTTACTATATACTGAAAATTGTCTGAGACAGTAGATTTTCAGTGCTTCCTACAAAAAGAGTACTATGGAATAATGGTGATGTTGAATTGCCTATCTCTATTAATCATTTCACTATGAATATACATGTCATGACATCATGGTGCACACATACAATTTATGTAATTACAATGTGTTATATCTTTTAATGGTGCTATTAGACATTGTATTGTTTGTTATCATGTTCTCCTCCCTGGGAAATACATTAATGTTTTTATAATTTGTTGCAAATTTGTTTTGCTATGTTGTAGATTATAGTGTGAGTGTAATTTGAGGCATTTTTGGTCCTGTGACTTTTTTACTCATATAATCAATACTTCCCTTGTTAAATGAGAAGTCAGAGCCACCATTGATTAATGGTGAATAAGCTCTCTAATCAAAGTCTAGAGGCTCAGTGGCATTGCTCCTTCTTGATCTACTGTGACAGTCTTCATCCTGTGCATGGTCATGGAAAATCCTATATAACAATCTGACTTACACACATTCCTCTAATCTCTCCTTTTAAATGGCTAAATATGCCAAGGAGTGGTTCTTTTCTCCTCTGCTTCCCCTTTGTCTCTTACAATTTTTATGGAAAACTCCTTTACTTTCACTCATGAATCTACATTCTTCTCTCTTTCCATTCATAAATGATGACACTTTCTTTCCTAGTTATGTTCATAGCATACAGCAAATCATGCACATATATTTGAACCTTTTACCAAAACCTTGAGAATTCATGCATAATATTGGTATATTTTTTTTTCAGCTCTGTGATGGGATTTGAGTCTGGTGTATGTGGCACTGTGAGGCCTGTACTAATCTATCTTAGTTAGCATAATCAACACTTAAGAGCTGTAAAATAGTTGAAACCAGTAGTACTCTGAATGCACACAAGCACTCACTGGTGTCTGGGACTAGCTGTGGGCACTCGTGTTCACACATGCACAACTTAGGAAGACGTCAGCTTCATTGCTGGAGGAAAGATTCCAATAATCACTCGCCTTGTTCTGATACAGATAATTTGAAGTTTCTGACATTTAAACGGTACACTGGGTTAGAAATAACTGTGTTTTATAAATGGAGTTTTTGCCTTTTTTGTTAATGAGTTTTGTTCCAGATTTTATTCGTATTTCCTTTTTAACCTTAAAAAATAGAAAAAAATATTAAGGAACTAGCCCAACAGGAGATGTAAAATTCCAAAGGTAATGTACTCACTGGCCTGGTGAGTTATGAATCCAATAGAGTGGGGTGTAGAAGTGAGAGCCAAAATAATTAGAGGGAAAGTGAAGGCTTGTCCTCCTATTTTTGACACTGGAGAAGGCAGGATGAATAGACTACAATTTGAACTTTCCAGGAAATGAGAGGAAGTGACTTTCATGACCTACACGTACCTGAGAGCCCACTTTTCACACTAGGCAGGAAGGCAAGTCAGACAAAGAAGCCGCCAGTTACCACCCCGCTAGCTTGTGTCATATTTGTGATGTTTTCTTGACTGCTGAGACTGTGGGGCTGTAGCAGTTATACAGCATGGGCACAAAATATGCAGAGAACCTGCCTTAAAATGACTAACTCAGAAGCACAAAGATGCACTTTATAATAAACCACACAACAAACTTGTGTGCACAGAGGCCATTATGATCTGTAGGCTACTTGACAGCTTCTATAATCATTGAATAAGTTAATTTAATGACCAGAAACTGAACACACTTTCGAGTATACATTCTGAAGACAGTGAGCCGTAAGAGAGGGCATTTACATCTTATTGAACTGCTCCTTTGCCTTCATCTAGGGGATATATAGTAATGAAACTCAGGTCTAAATGCAAAAGAGATGACAGATTATGCTTTTAACCCTCAAGAATGAAAATTTAATCATGTCAAAGTAGTAATTCTATTTAAAATATACCACAGGTCTTTGATGACAATGTGAAATTTTTCTCAGGGGAAGTATGGTTACATAACATCACAGTAAATATGACCAGAATCATTATAACTGGCCATAATATAATTGGTTATAATATTCTATGAAAGGCCATATACTTTATAAATGTATTCAAGAACCATTGGTGTTAATAGGAATAACTTACCATGTAGAGATGGTAACAAGAAGGTGTTTAACGTCCAATATAAGCAAAATCAATAGAACTTGTGCTTAACGTTCTGTTTGAATTGTCTTTGTAAATGGCTCACATTTGGAAAAAAAATCCCCTTTCTCTTGGCATAGCTATCAGTTTTTTTCTGGGTTGCTGTAGATAAGTAGTAATATCCAAACTTCTATGTCATTATTCTTCAGGAAAGTACTATGACTACAAAATGCTGTTTTAATCTATTCGTCTTACACGAATTTGAAATCGAGACTAAGAATGTAGAAACTCTATTATTCTGGTTTAATCATAGACTTTCTTTGAGCTTTTGGATAAAATATTTAACCTTTCTGTGCTTCAGCTTGTGAAAGTATAAATTTATGCAAAACAGCTATCCTGACCTTCTAGACCCAAAGAGAAAGTGATTTAAAAATATAATCAGCTTATCCAAAGGATTTATTTTAAATGAAAACTTTACTATGGATATTTTCATCACCCAGCTTTGGTTTAGAACATTTCAGATGGTACCACAGAGTCAGTTCCAGTCTTGACCACTAAGTAGATGACTGGGACCTCCTCAACTCCATGGCAGCTCTAGGTTGGCAAAACTACCTTCCATCTCTTACCTCCAAGTTAGCCTGGTGACATTTGATCATGATGACATACTCATGATTTTATGTCTAGTTACTAAAAGTGTCTAAAAGCCAGAATTTAATATTTGTGATACAGATTTACCAATAAATAGCAGCCTCTCAAACAATCCTTTTCCTCCCTGAGGCATTGGGATGACCCATTGGTGATTAGAGAAAATAAACTAGTTGTTAAACTGGAATTAAGAGCTGTAAAAGAAAGCAGCAAAGGACACAGAGTGCAGATAGGATGTGGTGTTGCCTTATGGAGAGCTGTCAAGGATGTTTTTCACTATGGAAATGGTTGCAAAGACTCTCAGAGAAGGTGAGGAAGGAGACATCAGATTCTTGGGGAAGAGAATTCTAAACAGAGGTTACAGTGAGGGCAGTTTTGAGTCAGGAGACTATCTGGCATGTCTATGAAGAGTAAGGAGGCCAGAGAGATTTTGCAGAGTAAGAGGGCAGGCAGAAGGGTAGTCCTAGCAGTGGAGTTTGCACCTGCTCTGAGTTAAGTTGGAAGCACTGAGGTTTCAAGCACAGAATAATAATATGGTTTGAATTATATCTCAGTCTGACCACTCTACCTGGGGCTTAAGAACAGACTATACACAAGATAAAGTTAGACATTTAGAGGCATTTACAATAATCCAATAATCTATTAAAAATCAGATTATGATTCTTCTGCCCTAAATGCATTGATATAAATAAATAATAATTGCTCAATTAAATTACCATGTTCAGTATGAAGTTTTGATGTACATAGATACTGACAAATCGTGACTCAAATAAATTACTGTCTCCATTACTTCATACAGTTTCCATATTTATTTATTTATTTATTTATCTATTTTGTTGGTAGAAGAATTTTTAAAATTTATGTACTTATTTAAATTTTTTTATTCATTCTTTGGGATTGTCACATCATGCACCCCAACTCCACCCGTTTCCTAGTCCCTCCATATCTGCCCTTCACCCATGTAGCATCCCCCTCAAAGGAAATCTTAAAAAGAAATAAGAATAAAGTTAAAATAAGAAATAAAAGAATAAAAAATACAAATAAGAATAATAATTTTAAAACATAAAAAAACGAAAACAAGCTAACAAAAGCCTCTTTTCCTCTCCATCGCCTCTTCATTCATCTCAGTGGCACTGGGAGCTGCTGTCTGTCATGCAGTATTCCCTTTTGTCCACACGGCTGTACTTGCAAATGTTCATGGTGTAATGTGTTGTTGGTCAGGTTGAATGCCTCTGACTTCTGGTAAACAAGTGATACTGGACCTTTACTGAATCTCCTTTCAGATATTCTGCTATTGCCCTGAGTCATGGAGATCTTCCAGTATGGTTTTGCAGGATCAGTCCCTTAATGCACTCTAACAGGTCATAGATGGGTAGATGATAGGGAGTGCCAGCTCAAAGCCCTGGATATGTGCCTGAATAGTAGCTGAGTTGGTCAGTCCAGGTTGCTGAGACCACACCCCAGATGTGAGGAGTGAAGCCAGCTCTCCCACATCCATGGTGAGGAGTGAGGTCAGCTTTGTCAAGGGCAGGGGCCAGTTTTCCTATGAGAGATGGAGCCATCTCTAGGTAGTCATCAGGGTTAGCTATCCATCCAGGGTTCATTCAGCTCTCAGGTATTGGGAAGTAGCTCTTCCAGGGGCTAGTGAAGGGCAGGGCCAGCTTAGCAAACCTCTTATACTCCAGTATATGATTTAATACATGGTTCATAGGCAATGGACATCAACACAGACCCCAGTTGCAGAAGGACCACAGACCCAGACATATCCAGCAGCAGCGGCTTGGGTGTGGATATTACCATGACCCTGGGTAGCAGAGCAGGCCTCCTATATTGGCCTGGACCCAGCATCAGCATGCTCCTTGGACTCCAACCTGGCCCCAGGAGGTGACCCAGATCCCGGCAGTCACGTGGTCTTCCATCCTAAATTAATTGATGTAAATAAATAATAATTGCTCAATTAAATTACAATGTTCCATGTGAAGTTTTGATGTACATATACACTGACAAATGGTGACACAAGGAAATTACTGTCTCCATTATTTCATAGTTTCCATATTTATTTATTTATTTTGGTAGTATAAACATTTAAGATCTGTTCCCAGTAAGTTTAAAGTAAATTATACAGATTATACAGACTTATTAACTACATTCATCTTTTTGTTTGTTTGTTTGTTTTTTGAGGCAAAGTTTCTCCGTCTAGTTTTGGTACCTGTCCTGGATCTCGCTCTGTAGACCAGGCTGGCATTGAACTCACAGAGATCTGCCTGGCTCTACCTCCCGAGTGCTAGGATTAAAGGCATGTGCCACTGATGCCTGGCCTACCTTCACTTTTTAAAATCAGTACTGGGTACCATAACAAAATTTCATGGTCTAGAAAATTGATAATGAATATAGTTTTGTATTTTTTTTAAATAGGTAATGTAACATCTCTAGCTTTTGGCTGTTGCTGTCCAGAATTCTCAAGGTTGTTTTAATCATTTGAGTAAGTTCTTACCCATTAAGATTATTTAAATGCGAGTGAATTATATAAGGCATTATCTTTGGATTTGGATCCATTTGAGCCCACCAGGATCCATTGGAAATATCCATACTCACAGTCATACAGATTTCTCTGGTTAAATCCAATAGTTTACAAAACAAAACAGAAAGAAATGAAGAGGAAATAGGGGCCTAAAGGAGGGTGTGTGTGTGTGTGTGTGTGTGTGTGTGAAAGGCCCAAGGTGAAGTAAGTTAAGAGAGGATATAGTAAAAGAAATCAAGATGTGTTATTAATAAGAATAAATGTTATTAATAAAAAAGCACAATAGATAACATATATAATTTCTATATAAAATATGATTTTTCTATATTAAATTATGTAATATATAGTATTTAATTTCAAAATATAAATTATATAGTGTTCACCATATATAAAATATATATTATAAAAACAATGATCCAACTTTATGCTACCTTCAATCAGTACATTTTCACTGTAAAAACCACACAGCCTGAAAGTGAAGTGATAAAAATAGATATTTTGTGAAATTGGCAGTCAAAAACTATCCCAGGGGACAATACAGAACCCTGTTTCCAACAGAGTGGAATACACATTCCTTTCAAGATATTCATAGAATATTCTCCAAGATATGTGCATGCTAGGAAACAAATAAATCTTAATAAATTTAAGAAAACTGAAAGCATGCTAAATGTATTTACATTGGAATGAAAAGGATTTGCTTTTAGATTGAATTTTAGTTGTGGAAGAAAGGATATATACAAGGTTTTTGACATAAGCAACTTGAGATCAACATTAATTGAGACAAAACGAAGTAACCCCATGGAGCTAGATGAATTAGTTTTAATTTTTGGTACATTAGGTGAGTAATACACACTATTTTCAAAATACAAATGACACAGGTCAACATGGTAGCTCATGCTTGTAATCCCAACACTTGGAAGGCAGAAGCAGGAAAATTACTATGAGTTCAACATTGGCATGGCAACCTGATGAGTACAATCTGGGCTGTGGTACAAACTTTTGTCTCCAAAACAAATCAAAAGAAAAGTCAAACTACAAAGTGATCCAAAGACAGTAACATATTCAGGTGTGATGCTACGGAATCATCCAAAATGGATATATGGCTTTGGGAAACATCAGGCTGCTTATAAAGCTTAGAAACTTGGGTCAAATCATTAAAGATGTGAGTGTGAACAGAAAATAAAATATTCATGGCTTTGGTCCCAGGATACTTCCATGGAGAGAGACCATGTTGACAAGCCAGGGATCACAAAGGAGCGTGGGAACTATTACATATAGGCAGAGAGAAATTGAAAAGTATAGATTAGCGGCCTGGAGAAGAAGAGTTCTGGGGAGCAGTTTATTTAGTCAGTAAGTAAGCTGGATCCAGACCAAATATTCACTTTAGGTTTCAGATATTTGGGGCTGTCTTTATCTGGAACAGCAACAGTTTTGGAGATGTAGTGGGGAAGAAAGTATAACTCAAGTGGCTCACAGGAACAAGAAAGGGGAGAGATGGAGGATTATGAGTGTGGACACTTCCTCCAAGGTGCTTTGGTTGAGTTTGGTTAGGTGCTTGGGATAGAGCCCTGGGCTTTGCTAGCAAAGGGATCTACCACTGAGCTACAGCCCAGTCCTGAGACACTCATGCTTATTAACGAGGAATAGAAAAATGTCTGAGCACCTATGGCGATGTTTGGAGTGCAGAGAAAGTTCTATGCAAGCAAGGATGCTAGGATAGAATGTGTTTCTAGAAAGATTTTACTGAGAAAGAATGGCTCACCCCGAATCTGGGTGGCACCATCCAGCGAGCTGAAAGCCCACTAAATGAAAAGGAGAAAGGCAGAGGACACCAGCATTATCTCATTCTGCTTCTTGACTGTTCAGTAATGTGGCCATCTGGCCTCTAGCTCCTGCCACCATCCCTGCCCCACCATTGTAGCCTGTGACCCTTTAAGCTGTAAGCCAGAATCAGTCTTTGCCCACTCAAATTGCTTCATGTCAGCAACATTTGGTAAAAGAAAAAAGAAAAAAAAATGGTTGAATAATTGCTATTTTCGGTGAAATAAAAAGCAGCATTATTTTCATAAAATAAGCAAAAGGAAAGGCATGTTCTTGTGGTTTGATAGGTGGAGTGTTATTAAATGAATCAACTAGAAGAATGTATGGGTCACCTAGAGCAATGCTGAGTATAACAGAAAGAATCATACTAGAGTTAAGAGTCATGTACAAATGTGAGGCTTGGGAATTACTACCAATCGTCCATGTACCATTTTTACTCAGTTTCTTTCCCACCTTTTCTATTCCTCTTATTACTGCAGGATCTTTATGGCATTCTTCTAGATGATATCTGTCTAGACTGACAGACAGGAAAGAAATTTCAGATTATAAAACAATGCTGTTTATTTAGGTAATATGCTAAATGATTCCACACTCTGAAGCCTTCTAAGTAAAAAAAATGAATCCAATTTCCAGTTATTGGGAATATTTCTCCCTGTAGTTTATGACATGTAGTTTCCTCATGTTAAGACCCATTATGTATACTGCAGGTGGTATATATAAAATCCGGTTTTTGTATGACTCTTTCCCTTGTAACCTTGCCTCTTGTTCCAGCCCTTGTGATCTCATTATCTTTTGACTGAATTGTATTTTCTTATGGGCATAGTTCACTACTTCTCATTTTTACATTCTAAAACTCTATCCACACACTGTTTTGAATCAGAACTGACAACATTTGGTTTGGGCTTAACAACATGCAGTGAACAGAATTGGTGTTATACATTTTTGCACATGTCTTAGTTAGGGTTTCTATTGCTGTGAAGAGACACTGTGATCACAGAAACTTTTATAAAGAAAACAATTTAATTGAGGCTGAATTACAATTTCAGAGATTTAGTCCACTATTGTCATAGTGAGAAGCATGGCAGCATGCAGGCAGACACCTTGCTGGAGAAGGAGTTGAGAGTTCTCTATCTTGATCTACAGGCAACAGAAAGTGAAGTGTCTCACTGGATGTGGCTTGAACATAAAGGAGACCTCAAAGCCTATGTCTACAATGACAGACTTCCTCCAACAAGACCACACCTACTCCAACACGGCCACACTGCCTAATAGTGCCACTTCCTATGGGAACCATTTTCTTTCAAACTACCACAGTATGTATGTATGTATGTTAACATGTTTGTGAATGCTGATACACATGTATCTTCATGTATTTGGATGTCCAAGGTTGAAGTTAGATTTCTTCTTCAATATCAGTCTACTTTATATATTGAGGCAAGATCTTTCTTATAATACCACTCAGTCTAGGTCTTGTTTAGGCAGCCATGTTGATGAGACTTCCTGGGTATAGCTTAACATTTCTAGGTGACACAATTTCATAGCAAACTTCCTGTTCCTCTGGCTCTTACAATCTTTCTACCCCTTTTCTTCGATTATTCTTGAGCCTGGACTGTTGGAATTGTGTTGTAGAAGTAACATTTGGGACTGGAAACTATGGGTCTCTTATTCTCTGCATTATGATTGGTTGTAGTTGTGTATCATGATTCCTTTGTCTATTGCAAAGAGAAGTTTATTTGATGAATGCTAAGAACTGCACTTATCCTTGGATATACAGAAAAATGTTTAGAATGTAGTTAGGAATTACCCTAGTTTAGTAAAATGGTTATTAAAGCAAGGCCTTTTGAAGAACCGAGAGCTTACCTATTTGACTAGTCAAGCAATCCAGCTTGCCCTGGTGTTTCCTGTAGGAGGCACAGAGGTTCTTGTGCTCACAGATAAGCTCTAGGGGAACCAAGAATGTTAAACACACAGGAATGTTTCTTCAAAGGGAGAGATGTATAACTTGTTTTATGCTCAGAAGCTAGAATTGGATATGGTGAATAGACTGGTGACCTGTGTGCTTTCTGTGTATCCAAGACGTCAGCAGATCCTCCCCAGACTCACATCTTCAGCTTGTTTTCCAGTTAATGTATACAACCCATCCTTAGGGCTGATGCCACTTGCACTTTACAAAAAGTTTCAAGGTAGTCATGCATGGCTTTGTTGTGCACATGGGACTGAGTTAATTTTATGACCAGAAAACTTTTCACCAAATTGTACTCTGCTTAAATATGTCTAGAATAAACTACTAGGGGTCAGACTCCTGAAGTTTGAACCAGCATTGACTATTGAATTGTGTTGAACTGAACTACCTTCTTAACTCCAGAGAATAGTTACTCTGCTGAGCATGTTGATCACAAAGACCACCAAAGTCTCTTCATTTCTGTATTCTGAGAACTGAGATTACAGCTGGGCCTCTATAACCTTCTGGCTTTTATGTGGAAACTAGGGATCCAAACTCCAGCCCCCATGCTTGAACATCCAGCCATTGACCACTGAGACACCTCCTTTGCCCCAATTATGGTGCTTTTAACCATCATGACTTTTTCTGAACTAAATGATGAGATCTTGTCTTAAAGAACAAATGATTTTGAATTCTGATTTTCGAGGAAAAAAAATCTATCAGAATAGATGGTGTTCTGCTATTGTATAATTTAATGGTATCTTGTATTTTAGATGCTATGCTAGTTACATTTCATCATTTTGACTAAACACCTGATATTTTGAAACAAATGATGGGGGGAATTATATCAATTCACAGTTTCAGAGTTTACCCCATGATTGTTTGACCCTGGCAACATAAGCAGAATATCATGATGTCAGGAGTGTGCAGTTAAGAAAAAAAACAGTAACCTACTCCCTCCAACAAGATCTCACTGTCCAAATTTCCCAAAACCTCCCACATCATGCCTATAGGTGAGGATTTACTTGTCAAGACATAGAGTTATGGTGACATTTTTTATTTATTACACTGAAGATGCACACTTTTGTAGTTATGTATTTATCTGAGTAATTTCCTATGCCCTCCACAGATTCCATTCATACTGACTTTTATTTGCTTAGAGGTTAGGACTTGAGACCAAATTTGCCAAAGTTTGTAGAATAAAATAGGCATTATATATTTATTGAGTGAATGAATGATGAGATTCTGTAAAGCATACTTTCTTTATGAATCAAGACATTGCTTCTATTTTCTGCTTGTTATGAACTCTTAATAGGGTTTGTAATTATGAGAATGTAGAAAATGGTTGGTAACAGCAAATCAATTGATGTTGGTAGGAAGTGAGCATAAATGAATATTAGTAGGAGGAATCTCCTCCCTATGAGATGCTGTCATATTTTAAATATGGAAATTTTCAATTACTGATTATGCTGTGTTGTTTATTCTCCATTTTCTGAGATTTATAAAGTGTGCCTGTGCTTTCTGAATACCTCAGCTGTGCAATTAAGAACATTCTTTAAACATTTTCATTATACAGATATAATTGTCTAACAGTCCCCTGAAAACAGATTCAAATTTTGGACCTGACTCTTATAAGCACTCTTCTTAGCGAGCATGGCTTCCATCCCTCTCCTCTTTATGAACTTCTGAAGTCTATTGGTTTTCTCATACTCCATTCCTGTTTTTTATGTGTTGTAGTAGTTACAGTGCAAACTCAACTTTGGATAAAGGAAGCAGAATGAAAACAGCTTAGTTCACTTATCTCAGCCTCTCTCTCCTGCCTTCACACCATTGGAAGTCCCCTGCGGCTCTTCTCCCTTCCTGCCGATCAATACTTCTTGTCTTAGTTTAATGAACACTCCTCCATTGATTTCTTTCAGGTGTGGTGCTACTTTATGACAGGTTTCTTGGTTACAAGGCCCTCTTAGCTAAGTCCTCAGAGCACCTGCCTTTCTCTATACAAAGAGCGCTGTAACAATAAGAGCTTTGTTCATCACAGGCTAATGTATGATTTTCCTTCCCTTTCCTTTTGGAAGGAACAAATGGATTTCTTTCTATTTAATTCTTTAAACTTCGTTTTGTAGTTACATTCTTGGACAGACCTTAAAAGCAGTTTAAGAATCATATGAAAAAGCAACAGAAAGTAGCTGTGAATCTTTAAAGGCTTCTAAAACCACTTTTCTGAAATGTGGGAGTTATAATAGCTTTGTTGGTTATTTTTATTTGTGTTATCTCTTGTTACCATAGTAGCAAGCCGCTGAACAATCTCTATCTCCAAGATACAAACTGGAGTCATTTTTATAGAACAAGTAACTCCCATGGTCAAACACAGTGCTGTGTCTTTATAGTCTGGTGAGGAGAGAAGGAAGGGTTATTAGGGTGGGCCCAGTAACCATGGAAAGCTACTCCATTGCAACCTTTTCACGCAGTCTTATCCTCTTGTATTGTTGTTTCTCCTGATGTGCCATGTGTGGCTGATTAACAAAGCAACTGTCTGTTCTAAGACATTCCATGTCAATTTCATTTTCTGCCTCATTTACCCGGTCTACAACTTGTCTTGTGCACATCCAGAAGATGGTTAGAATCTCAGATAAAGTTTCCTCCTCTACTGCTTTCTTAGGCAAGTTGCCATCTCAGTTGACTTGGTTTGTTTATGTTGTTATCTGCTTTGCTCTGGGTAGATCACTTGTCTTACTCTTACTTTGTTTTTCCAACATTTTGTCACTCTAGTATGATATTTTCAAAGTGTGACAAACTCAGAAAGACAATATTTGCCACCTCTGGATTTATAGCAAGCACAGAAATCAAGTTCAGAATGAGATGAAAGTAATCATTGCCAATTAACCTCAGAGCTCTGTAATGCCATATCAACATTGCTATGGCTCAAGGTCTTAGCATATGCTTCATATCTATTTCCAAAATATCCAGTAGGATAACTACCATTCCTTGGTGATCTAGACAGATCATACTCGTCTTGGATGATCTTTATTCCCATATTTTCGTTCAGCTGACACAAATACCTCATCTGAAGATTCACAAAAACCTATTGAGTCTGGAGTAAAACCTTTACCATTAGGTGTTCATGGAGCGTTCTCAAACATCCTGTCTGGTAGGTCTTTACTGAAAGGCCAATACATGCTAAGGCTTCACTGTTGAGCATCTTTCCAGTTTCTTTCAGCATTTTTTTGGTCTGATTTCTGTCTCTTCCAATTATAATTCATATTTCCCTTAGGTGAAACATTTGGTTAATAAGTAATAAGCAAATTTAAATACTCAAATACTTAATATATTCTGTAAACTCAAGAATGTGATAAGGATAACAATTTTTAAAATGAGAATTTCACTAGGTTAATTATAATGACAAATCCTAACTCTGACCAGCTGGGGAGAAAAAACACCTTTCCTACTGCTGGGAATGCTCCTGAGAGTTTGGTAAACTCGTTGTTGCCAGTGGGAGGAAGTCAACATCAGGACCTAAGGATAGTAGAATCCTCTGCTGATAATATCCTTGGGAGCACACGTTACCTGATCAGCTATCCAATCTTATCTTTTCTGTCATAACACTGGTTGGTAGCCTGTGCTTCTGATCTGTGTGACTTTTTGCAATGCACTTCTCTCCTCATTGGCCTTGGTGAAGTAGAATGAATAATTTTTACTAGCTGTCCTACAAAGTGGTGAAATCAAGTAGAAATGAATAATATTCATGGGGTTTAACCTTGCAATCACTTTCAAGGAAAAAGATTAACTTTCTTCTTACACTTTACTGCTTCTATCATTTCTCATTTGATTTGATGACATCATCACCTGGGAAACTGACCTATCAGAAACCCTAGGAAATGCCTGCTCTAAACACTTTTCTACACCTCTTGTCAGTGTGCAATGAGCTTCACAGAAATTTAGTAAAAGAAAAGAAGAGGGAAAGAGAAGGAGACAAAGGAACTCAAGTCCTTGGAGACTGAGGACATGATCTTCTCTAGTTCTCTCAAACATGCTGCTTCAGACTGAGAAGGTTATATCTTTTTGCCTCAGTTTTTCTCATCTTAAGATTCCATAATACTAGCAGGGTAGATATGAGGGAATTGTAAATGAGACGTGTAAATAAAGCTGTGTGTGAAAACCCGTTGCACACAGCCTTACTTAAAAGGTCTCACATCTTTTATAAGTAATCTCCTTCAGTCCTTCACTGACGCTCATTTGAGTGTTTACTGTGTTCTGAGCTAGGCCTGTTTGATGTAAAAGTGACCTAGATGTAGCCATGTGTCCTTGTTCCTGCCTGTTCTGCTCCAAGATACTTTAGATTCAGTTCTCATGCTGTCTGTATCTGAAATTCTTCCCTGTGCTGACCATTTGTTATGACTGAATTGAAACTCTTTCTTTTTTTGCATATTCTAATAAGGTCATCAGACTGCATTCATGCATTCACTTTTAATACACAACCACTTTGAGAAAAAGCTTTTTTTTTAAAAAAAATAACTGATGATTAAAAGTAAAACCTCCAAAAATGTTCTTTTTTGTGTACTCAAAAATGCCCTTGCTGCTTTCTTCACTGAATTCAAAAACATCTTCTCGTAATTTTGTTTCCTCCTTCACTGCTCATAAATGACGTTACGCATAGTGGAGATTTTTTTTTTCTCCTTGACAATTCATTATATTGAATGGCACATGAAATACCCCATCTGTCTTTTTACAGGCACATCAATACTTGCCTAGTTTGATTGAACTATCCACATCAGCAATTCATTAACCTGTAACACGATAGCCCTGTTGTTTCATTACTTCCCTAATGCTTCTGTTGCTTAGATAGAACTTGAAGTTTCTAGTTTGCTGCTTAGGTGTTTAGCTTTCTAAAAAGACAATTATTTCTCACAGTAATAAACTCTGACCTCTAGCTAGAAGGCTTTAAGTAAGAAAGTTCCATGCCTACAATGGTAGCGAACAAGCAAGAACTTTCCTTTGTACATCGTGGCATTCTTTCCTCTCTTCCTATGTCTTCCATTATTTTCCTTTCTTCTGGCTTTCACTTTTAATTAAGTTATGGGTTTTGACGGTAGTCAAGAGATCACCGTCTGCCATCTTCATAAGTACTCTGTTTTCAGCGTTCCACTTTCACAGGGGAATAAGTCATCAGAGGGCATTTGTCCTGGGTGAGATGTGAGCCGTGTGCCACCACTCCTCTCTTCTTTTTGTTGTATCAAAATTATTTACGTAAGTATAATCCTGCCATTGCCTCTCGATAACTGATTCACTTTTATGATCAGTTTTTTTATTGAGATACAATACACACGACATTTTTTTTTTAAAAATCCAATTCACTTTTATTCTCTTTCCTCCAACTCCTCTCCTACCCCCTCCACTCCATTCCCCTACCACCTTCTTGTGCTCTTTTGCTAAGTCACTAAGTTTACTCAGTGCTGCCTGTATGTTCTTGGGTACAGGACGTTCGGCTTCACCACGGGTAGCATCTCCGGGGCCACATCCCTGGAGAAACTGATTGTCCCTTCCATAGCAGCCATCAATTGTCAGTAGCTCCTCAGCTGGGGGTAGGACTTTATGAGCCCCTAACTTATCTGTACTGATATTCTGACCAAGATACCTTTTAAAAACATGTTTCCCCACTTCAGTTTAAAGAAAAAAGAGAGTGATATGCAATATTCAAATGGTATGAAATATAGTCTTTACTCAGGTTTTTTTTTCTATAGTGACTTGTCACAAACCGATATGCAATGTCATGAATTGTACATCAGTTTGCGACAAGTTACTATAGAAAGGATTAGGATCTTTCATCAGAAGAACTCTAGCATTGTTCTTTATACTATTATCTGTAGCTAACCCCATTCCAATATATTGGCAGTCATTAATCTCTCCATTTCTATAATTTCTAATTTCAAACATATTATGAAAATGAATCATGCATATAACATTTAAGACTAGTTTTTGTCATGGGGTGTAGCTGGAAGTTTTCCTGTGTCCAGGCCTGTCTGCAGCCGCTCAGACCCAAGTAAACACACAGAGGCTAATATTAATTAAAACTGCTCAGTCATTAGCTCAGGCCTACCACTGACTAGCTCTTATATTTAAACTCAGCCCATTTCTGTTAATATATAGGTTGCCACATGTTCTGTGGCTTTACCTGTGTGCTATTACTTGCTGTTCCCTGGATGGCAGGCTGGTGTCTACTGACTCAGTCTTTCTCTTCCCAGAATTCTCCTTGTCTGCTTATCCTGCCTATACTTCCTGCCTGGCTACTGGCCAATCAGCATGTTATTAAACCAGTGTACAAAAGCATTATCTCACAGCAATGGAGCAAGATTCTTTGGGCACTCATCTCAGTTTCTCTGGTCCACTTATTGTCAGCACATGGCGTTCTTCTGCAGTATGGACATGGTGCTTCCTTTAATCATTCACTGGTTGAAGGATTTGTGGAATGTTTCAAATAAATGTAGCTATCATAGTCATGCATACATTTTTATGGGCATATGAACCTGTGTTGCTCTAGGTTTTGAGCTCAGGAATGTGATTTCTGGTTACATGGTGATTGCACTTTTAGTTTTAGAGAAATTTATAATTTTTTTTCCAAATGGCTGTGTTTTTCAGTTTTATCCATAATGTCTTAGTGATCAAATGTTTCTGCATACTTACTGGCATTAGTAAACAGATACTAATGTGCATGTGTGCCCACTCAGAGTGCATGTTTCTGTGTTATGTATATTATATATTTCAGAAACTTATGTTCTTTGCTTTCTTTCTACACTACTCCATTTTTTGGTGTAATTGCCACTGTGTTAGCTGCCTCATTTGCTGAGTTACTTCTTAAAGCAGCTTTTTATTTTTCTTCAGGAAATCTAGAGAGTTGTTAGGCAGTCACTTCAGTGTGATAATATCCTGAAGTTACATTAAACATTTCATAACAACCTTTTATGTTTGGGAAGAATCTAATCAAGAACAGAAATATTACACTTTTTAGTACTGGGCAGGAGGGAAACAACTCAGATTTTTAATACACTAATTTTCAAATGAATATACAAAATAAACATGCTATAAAAAGTCCTTTTTCTGACACTGGCTGTCCCATATGCTACTGTCTCTGCCTTATAGTCTACTTTGATTGGATACCTTAAGACTATCTTAGATTCACTGTGTAAGTGATGCAATACAATACTGGTTCTTCTGTCTGGTTTACTTCGCCCAGTATAATAGTGCATCACAACTGTCAAGATTTCTTTCTTTTCAGGAGTGAATAGCAATTCATGGTATATAGCTATCACTTCTGTTTGTTTGGAGACAGAGTCTTATTATGTGACCTAGGCTGTTTTTGAACTCACTATTCTGCCTCTGCATCTTGAGTACTGTGATTACAGACATGTACTCCCAATCCAGCCCACATTTTATGTACCTTTTCTTGCTTTTTGGCAATTTTATTGGCTCCCATGTCTTAGCTATCTGCTACACTGAATACAGAAGGACAGGCCTTTATACATTTGATTATATTTCTACTGGACATATTTAAACAGGGGCCACATAGCCTTACACTATAAAACAGGAAGAAAATTGAGGAAAACAGATTCTGGACATTGGCCTTGGTAATAATTTCTTGACTATTACTTCAAAAGCATAAGCAATAAAAGCAAAAGTAGACAATCAGATTAGGTCAAATAAAAATCTGCAAACCAAAGTAACAAATAAGATGAAAATCCATAGAAGGGGGAAGGAATATTTACAAACCATTCAGCTAACAAAAGATTAATCTTTAAAACACATAAGACAATCCTAAAGCTCAGCAGCAAACAAACAAACCAACTTTAAAACAGATTAACTTCAGTGAGAAATTAGCAAAGGACTCGAAATCGTGCTTATTCAGCGATGACAAAATGAGTGGTAAAAAGGTGTTTGGAAAGATGCTCAACATTCTTGAACATCAGGGAAATCCAAATCAGACCCACAGTGACTGGTCGCTGGGGCAACAAAACACATAAATAAATAAACAATAAAAGTTTTTTTTAATAAATGGAGAAAAAATATAATAGGATGTGGTTAGAAGTCACCACTTTTAGTTGTACTTTTCCTGGACATGCCTATGGCAACCATTATGAAAATGACACATAGTGCCTTGAAAAGATAAGAATGAACCCATTATAATCTGGTAGAAATCCCAACTGGTAGGAGAGAAAAATACCAGCCTAGCATTGTGTGAGCTGACATACATGATTTGTTTCTCTACATTATAGCAGCATCCTCAGCTGAGCTTATCATGTAGTTTGGCTCTCAGAAAAATGCCCAAGGCAGGAGGGAGATACTAGAGGGGGTCTGGGAAGGGCACAGAACAGAGACACAGATTTCAAAGTAATTAGCAGGTTAGTTTGGAACAAGCCCATCAAGCTGGTTTGTTACAGGTAAATGCATCTCTAAGATAAAGAAAGACCCTAAGGCTGGGAATAAAGAAACTTGTAAATGAGTTTGCATAAAGAAAAATACAGTCTAACAGTATGTCAAAGAGAAGGGTAGAGCTAAGTGCCACCTTAAAGGCAAGACAAAGACAATGTCAGGAAAAGACTGGCCAGCATGGCTATTTTCTGAACATAGAGAACACAAAGGCACATATTGAAGTTTTGTGTGACTGATTCAGACAATTATTTGTCTTCAGAAGAAGAGTTATATTAATAAAGCAATTTTATAGCAGCTTCATAAAATTCATCTCTCCTCCTAATTCAGAAAGAAAGTAAAAAGGGACCTGCCACCCAACCATGATTAGAAAGCAATTCTCATTTATATTCTGATGTACTAACTAGTATCGATCCGGAGTAGATACTGGGGAAAAGTAAGGCAGCATGTTGCAAATGAAAATTACTCAGAGCAGAATTTCAAACAGTTAAGCCCTTTAACACTAGAAAGGATGGATCTTTTTTACCAAATTTATTTGGATACAAATGGAGGGCTGGGAAAACGAATCAGTCAGTGGGTTGCTTGTTGCCCAAGCATGAGAACCTATGTTTGATCCCCAGCACCCACTTAAAAGTCTAACATGGCAGTGTGTGTGTGTGTGTGTGTGTGTGTGTGTGTGTGTGTGTGTGTGTGCCTATAATCCCAGCTCTGCATGGTGGGGGACAGGAGGATCCCTGATACCTGTTGGCAAACCGGTCCAGCCTAGTCGGTGAGATTTAGGTTTAGGGAGACTCTATCTCAAAATAATGGAATGGAGAATGATTTTGGAAGACACCCAGTGTCAATCTCTGGACTTCACATGAGTTCCTGGTAACAGGAAATGGGAATGAGGATGTGACATCACATGCATTTGTGGCTTGAAAAGGTAGACCAGCGTCCATCTTCATCTGACAGCTACATATGTCTTAGCCATATGTGTCCTACATTTTTCAGGGCAGGAAATTCTAAACTCAGTGATGTTTTTTCCTGACCTGGGCTATGTTTATATGATATGTCTGCTACATCACACTCAGAGATACCCCTTTGTTTGAAGGTTACTGTGAAATGCAACATACACAGAAAAAAATGACATGGAGCAATGGAACATGCAGTCAGAACTAAATTTGAAATTTGTTTTTATTTTATTACCTGGCTTAAGAATGCCAGGTAAATTCTGCAAGTGTTTTCCAAGTTGCATTGTCCTTGAGACTGTCTATGTTGAGATAGGTATTAAAATATGAGTTGCCTGTAGTGACTGTCAAGCAGTAGAACTCTGATGGAGCCACTGACTCTTCTTTTTGTGTCTTTTCTAACTTAGTGTCTCTTCCTTCTACTGTCTCCATTCCCCCATCCTTTTATCCTGCCCCTTCCTTTCTGTTACTCTTTTCTTTGGCTCTTTCTTTCTCTCTTTGTTCCTTTTTTCTTCATTCCCCCTCCATCCCACAATCCTTCTCTTTTCTTAAACATCACAGAGTTTTATGATTACTATCAGAGCCCTGCACAGTGACTACATTTCTTTCTCAGCTTTTTTTCAAACACACTCCCTCTGTAAATAAACAAGAGCATGAGTGCTATGGGATGGTCTGTATGTAAAATGTGTTGCTCTGATTGGTCAATAAATAAAACACTGATTGGCCAGTTGCCAGGCAGGAAGTATAGGCGGCACTAACAGAGAGGAGAATTGAGAGAACAGGAAGGTGGAGGGAGTCACTGCCAGATACTGCCATGACAAGCAGCATGTGAAGATGCCGGTAAGCCACGAGCCACGTGGCAAGGTATAGATTTATAGAAATGGATTAATTTAAGATGTAAGAACTAGATAGCTAGAAGCCTGAGCCATTAGGCCAAACAGTTTAAATAATATAAGCGTCTGTGTGTTTATTTTATAAGTGGGCTGTTGGACTGCCAGGGCTTGGTGGGACCCGGAGAGAAAACTCTCCAGCTACACATGAGGGTAACCAATCCAGCCCTTTTATGGTGACTTTTTCTTTTCTGGTTCCACAAACATCTTTACTGTATGAATCTTCTAGAACAAATCAGCATCTACCCTCACTTCCTTTTGGAAAAATCTGCTTCTAAGGTTGTCTTCATAAAGAAACATATGGCTAAAAAAAAAAAAACTTTTTGCCTATTTAGAATTCTTATGATTATTTTCTTTATATATAAGAGTAAAGCTTTCATAGTCAAATCCAACCCCTCAAAGACTTCAAAACTGTATATTCTTTCACTGGATATTAGGTTTTGGTACATACATGGTTTAAAAGACACAAACACCATAGTCTTACAAGATGTGTGTGTGTGTGTGTGTGTGTGTGTGTGTGTGTGTGTGTGTGTGTGTGCATAACTGTGCAAAATAGCACCATTTGTTTTTCTGGATTTTTTGAGGTACCTTTTCTCTGTGTAACCTTGGCCATGCTAGAACTCAATTTGTAGACCAGGCTGGACTCAAACTCACAGATCCTCCTGCCTCTGCCTCCCAAGTGCTGTGTGCCACCACCACCCAGTTGAGACCACTTTTGTATTTCAAAAATATAGCGATTATTTTGACAAAATTGTATTATATTTTATGATTTACTCATTTCTGCCTTTCAGGAGAAAAATTCATATGGATAATAGAAGAGGGATTACTCTCATAATTTCTGGAGTTCCACCCAGGCTGACACGACAGTTTTGTATGAGACTTACTGCTGTGGCACTGAAGTACATGGGGATATGATTTAAGAGGATAGTAGTACTATCCCTGGGAAGAATCTTATGGAAATCCTGTCACCGAAATCAATGCTTCAATATTGACCAAGTCTTGACCCTTAGCTGGATTTACTCATATACCTCTGAAGTAAATTGCTGCTTATTTCAATAATATTCAACATGAACTGCATATTTTACTTTCTTCCTTAGGAATTAATATTTGGAGTGGATCACAGTACTTATTTGCCAGTATTTTTGATTGATAGTCACTAAAATACAAATGTTTCACCTTGTAGATGAAAGATTTTCGTGCTGTAATGAGTTTTTCAGCAAAAGATGATAAAGAAACACCAAGCACCCATTCTCATGAATGGTTCCTGTCTTTTAGACAGACATGCCACCCATTCAAATCTTGTCAGGATAGATAACTCATTCCAACAAAGCACTCTTTCTTCAGGTAGGAGATGTATTAATAGTGCATACAAATGAAATCAGACCAAAACACTTATCTATAAATGCATAGCTTCAGTTCAGCTAGACTCTAAACCACAATTATTTTATAAAAAAAGTTCCTGTTACTGTTTAAAGGTCGTTGCATAGCAACTAATTGCTACTGGGGCACTACGTACCATTGCTTGACCCAGGCAGCTTTCCATCTATTTTTAAATTTAAATTCTATCTTTTAAATGATCTGGGTAGGCAATCCTAGTGACCTGAACATTTTAAAGATAAAGGTTCTTCCTTTTAAATTAATATTGATGAAAGTTCACAACAGAATTATTTGCATTTTTCAGAAGTTCTCATTGGTTTGGAAGTGATTTAATAGAGAATGGGAGTAAAGCAGATTTTTTTCAGCAGAGACATGTAGGTCAGCTGGAAGGATAAAGGGCTGTCTGATAGCTAATCGACTGACCAACGATTTATTAAGGAAATCATCCTTACAACAATTCAGCAATGGCTGACATTTCTATTTTACTCTCTGGTGTTTTAATGAATTGAGAAATACCTCTTCTATTGTATATCCCAAATTAAAATTCTGCAATGACTTTTTGGGTTAAGTAACAAAATCTCTTAATTTCATTGTTGAAAAAAGTATCAAATGTGTTAGGACAGTGATTTGAGTCATGCTATCAACATATTGCCCACCTCTGTGCCTCACGTTACATCCTTGTGACTTTTAGGTAAAACCTTTAGGTTGTATTAACAGACCATTGGCTCCCATCAACTCAAAAGCTTTGAATGGCATCTGAAAACATCTGAGTTCTATGTATGTAACCTGATTTTCCCACCAATGAATTTGAAAAAAAAATGCATTAATTGTTGATTTTGTTGTTGTTGTTCATTTCAACTATTCAAAAATTTCACAAAATATTTTCCACATTAGAATAAGTTATTTGGGCAACCCGAATCTGTGTTCCTAGGCCATGGTCCCTCATATTTACCTCAAGAATAAAATCTCTTATATGGACTTTTATATGAGTGCTGTTTTGTGTGGAGATCTGTTTCTTCTGGCTGCTGGTGCCCCACTAAAGGAAGTAGTGTCACTTGTGTGTTTGCTAAGTCTGATTCTGCTGCTTCTCTCCTCTCTGGAACCCCGTGTTTACATGACTCCACTGTGATAATCCCACGAAATTGCCTCCACCCTAATCAACCCTGCTTGATGACATCTGTAGAGGGTGTTCTGCCAAGCTAACTGTGATACTGTCAAAATCTAGGAGGACGTTTGGGCCTTATGATGCTATCATAGAAGTTTTAGGTAAAATAGTGCCTACAAGGCAGAATGGAAGTGAGAGTGAGAGAGAATGAGGAAATAAAACATGATCCCCCCTCCAATTCCCTCATGTGTATTTTTGAGGCAAGATCTCTCTATGTAGCCTAGCTTCACATTGAACTTAGAATCTTCAGCTTCTAACTCCAGTGCGCTAGTATTACTGATGTGTGTCACGATGCCATAGTGGAAAATAGTTCTGATGGACTATATTTCAGCTCAACTGTGTGGCACAGTCTGCATTCCAAAAGAGGAAGTGTACTTAAAAGCATTGGTAATGCCTCTAGCAGTTGCTTTTGTTATTCAGGATTGCTTTAGCTTTCCTGGTGTGTGTGTGTGTGTGTGTGTGTGTGTGTGTGTGTGTGTGTGTGTGTTTTCCATATAAAGTTGAAGATTGTCATTGATCATTTGTGAAGAATTGTATTGGAATTTTGATAGGAGTTGATTGAATTTGTTGATTGTTTTAGGTAGGATGGCCATTGTCACAAAATTAACTCTATTAATCTACAGGCATAGGGTTTTTTTTCATTACTTTTGTCATCTTCAGTGTCTTAAAGTTTTTATTTTGCAAGTCTTTCACTTGCATTCTTAGAATTAGCCCAAGGTATTTTTTTTTTGATACTATTTTCCCAATTTCTTTCTTTAAGGCCCATTTCATGAGATGGAACTCATACCTGACAATGATAAAATGACCAGGGAACTGAGACTGGAAAGGTCATAGGCCATAGAGAAAAACCTGATGCTATTATTCTCTTAAAGGAATATAGCAATAAAATGACTCCTAATGACAGATACTATGCCCATAGATCAGAGCATCACTCAGCCCTCATTCGAGATAGATGGCAATTAACATAGAGACCCAGAACTGGACACTGTGCAGAGTCAGGAACTCAGGAGCACTCAGCTCTAAATGGGATGTCTTTATCAAACCTCTTCTCTAAGGGCTGGCTCAGGGATCTCTGCAGAAGAGAAGGCAGTAAGACTGTAAGAGCCAGAAGTGGTGGACACTAAAGAAACTGTCTTTTAAACACAGCAGGGCTTATGTACAGATGAATCACAGATACTGTGACAGAGTGCACAAGACCTGCCCAGGTTCAAACCAGACAAAATCCCAACACTGAGAAGAGGAACTGGTCAGAAAGTTCCCATAACCAAGGAGCTATTTGTAATTGATATGTGCTAGGAAAAGCAAAATCACTTTTCTTCAATAGAGTGTCACTGGGCATATCAACCATAGTCCAGGACAGGATCCACGTTCAGCAGTAGTTAGCCAACACAAATGTATCCCATGTATTAATTTATTTGAATATATTTTTGTCTTGTTTATTTATGCATTTATTTATTTATTTTAGTAGTTTTTAATTCTCCCTTTTAGGCTTTCTTTTGTTTGAAAAAGACAGAAAGAATGTGAAATTGCATGGAGGGGGGGTAGGTAGGTTAAGATGGAAAATAATATGACAAAAATACATTTTATAAAATAATTCTAAATAAAATTTTTAATTTTAAAAATCAGTGATATTCATGTTGTTCAAATTTGAAAAGATCTAAGAGGGAAAAGGAATACAGTGCCTTTCCTCTACTGGTTATGAGGGTACCACAAGAAAGAGAGATTAACAACTTTCTTTTAAATTCAAACAGCAAGAAACAGCTCCATCAAGCAGAAGCTGAAGTGTGCGAGACCTTAACGCCAGCATGGAAAAACAAAGCAAAACAAAAGCAAACAGACAAAAAAAGCAACTGTTTTCCTTCCTTAGATGTTGTCAAGGCAGGACTCTACCAAAACTTTGATGGGCATGTGACAGTGGAGACGGAAGAAACAGATGAGAGGGCTCAATTAAATGTCATTACTTTCATAGTGACTTTGATTTGACTGTTCTTTGATTTTTCTATCCACTGACTCAAATCTATGATGGACTCACTATAGGGCTTATCATCATTAGAGCTTTTACTCCATCTGTCAAGCATGATCCTGCCTCAGTCAGTTCTGATCTTCTGAAGCAGATCTATTATGAATGAGACATTTCTATTGCAATGATACAATTCGGGATAAAGACCCACACTTTGAAAAGATGCAGCAGAGCAGAGAGCATTAGCAAAGAAGAGAATCAGCATGATTCCTTCCTAAGCAGTGTTAGCTTTCTGCTATTGTGACAGATATCTGAGATGAATTAAAAAGACTAAAAAGAAGATTATTTTGTCTCACCTTTAGAAGGTTGTCTGTTCCACAGCTTTTGGTCTTGTTGTGAGGTAGCATGTCATGAGGGGTGTGTAGAGCAGAGGGACACTTTTTACTTTGGTAGCTAAGAAACAGACCAACAGGAAGGGGCAGGGTCCTACTACCACAGTGAAGCAGAATAAGCCTTGCCACCAGGGCCCGGCTCTCAACGTTCCAGTACCTCTTAATTACACCATAGGCTGGGGACAGAGATTTTAACACATGGGCCTTTGGGGAACATTTAAAATCCAACTTATAGCTTAAGTATATGAGAGAGCCATGCAGTGGGAAGGAAATGTATGCATTCAAGTTTGTAAAACCCAGCAAATGCTGTATATAAGGTGTCACACATTCACCGAGAAGGAACCAGAGATAGCACCACTTATAAACCAAAATCTTTCTGGATTTTCTTAGACATAAATAAACAATTAAACAATTGTGCCATTTCGATGACATCACTTGGGTTTAATCAACTATCAAATCTCTCTTAAATTATGAAGTCTGAAATGCTGAGGGAAGTTATTTCATGTGTCTAAATTCTTCAAAGCAATATTTTTCAATGAACTGTGGTCAACAAATCCTTAATGTAGGAGAAAATTAAGAGAGAAAGAAAAAGAAGAGACTTATTTTTGAAGATTGTGTATACACATCACCTTTTGGGCCTCATGACAGGCCCAAAATAATGGAGCAAACAGCTGGGGACTGAAACCTCTAAATGATTTAAGAAAAGTAGATATTTTTGTTCCTAAGTTTAAGTTGATAACTATAAATCATAAAAAAAATAAGAAAAAAAAAACAGATGAGACATTTTGGTGTGCTAAAAATAAAGACTTAAATAAACATGATGAGAGATTTGCAGACTAGGATGAAGTTTCTTGTAGTTTTGAAAACACACATTAGTGATCCTTGATTTTTTTCCCACCAGAAACCATCTAAGGATTAGGGATACACAAAGGAAAGTGGACAGGTAATAACGTTAAATAGAAGACAACTGAGAAGTCAGGGGCATGTCACAATCAAGCCCTTTAGCCTCAAAGAAAGTATGACTTAAACTTTTTGTTGTGTGTATCTAAAGATTATATTCAGGAAAGAGACTTAAAATTTAATCTTATAGACTGTTCAGAAAGGAACAAAAATCACAATGCTTCAGAACAGTAAGAAAGGCAAGTGGGTAGATAGGCAGTTAGCCAGGTTAGGGATCTGATACGCTGAAGTGTCAAGTATTTCACGTGAGTTTAACTCTGATATGTGAAGAGATGTATAGTTACAGAGGAAAACCACCCAAGAGATGTTTCTGACAGAGACAGAAGGTAGAACAGCCTTGTTTCTTTTCTTTCTTTTTCTTTTATTTATTTATTTATTTATTTATTTTGAGACAGGGTTTCTCTGTGTAGCTTTGTGCCTTTCCTGGAACTCACTCTGTAGTCCAGGCTGGCCTCAAACTCACAGAGATCCACCTGCCTCTACCTCCCGAGTGCTGGGATTAAAAGCGTGTGCTACTACCACCTGGCTTGAACAGCTTTATTTCTAACAGGCCATTCAGTATCTCTCATAAACCCTTTCTAAAGTTATCTTCTGTCCCATCAACTCAGAGACAAGCCTGATTCTGCCCAAGATATTTATCTGTTGACGTTCATTCCATTATTTTTCTAGGATAAAAAGACTGTAAGGTGCTGATGGATTTATTATAGTTGTTCAAATAAATAAAGAATAAAATATTCAATGTAACAACCTTGTAGGTAGATTTCTAAATGGTCTTATTAAGTAAAAAACACAGAGCCAGATACAGGGGTGCAAGCCTTAGAGAGATCAGTGAAATAGGGAAAGCCACAGCTAATCTTACCTCACCAACTCGGCCCCTTCCAAATGAGAGTTACTTCCTGTCTACCCATGCCTATATACCTTGCTGTTCTGCCATCTGATTTGCTCTCTGTTCAGCTACATCACTTCCTCTTCCTACCCAGCTCTGTCACTTCCTGTCTGTCTGCACCAGTCTCCAGACCTCCATGGTTAACTAGTTTTGGAATTTAAGGCATATGTCACCACAGCTGGCTCTGTTTCCAGTGTGGCCTTGAACACACAGAGATCCTGCCTGCCAAGTGATAGGATTAAAGGTGTATGCTAACATTGCATGACTTCTGTGTTGTGGCTGACTTTTCCCTCTGATCTCCAGGCAAGTTTTATTTATTAAAGCAAAAATAAATTATCACCATGTTTCAGCACAAATAAAATATCACCATGCAACCTTTAAGATGTTTTAATGTGCAGTTCAACCCTGAAACATGAAAAACAACACTTGGAGCTGTGATTTTTCAGATCAATTCCCTTTATTCCACAAATGAATGATAATTAAGTTTATTCAGGACAATTTATGTAAAGCATATTGATTCTATAAAATAAGCCTCAAGAATCCGAACAAAGTCATTGGAAGAAAAGTACAGAAAAGTGAGAGTCAATTGCAAATTTCCTTAAAGAAGTAGTTTATGCTTTTTTTTTAAAAAAAAAATTGAAAACAGATTTTTTTCATGTAATATATCCTGATTATGGTTTACCCTTCTCTAACTATTCCGAGATCCTCCCTATCTCCCCTTCTATCCAAATCTATACCATGTCCGTCTTTTGTTAGAAAACAAACAAGCATCTAATAACAAAATGAAACAAAAATAAACCAAATCAGAATAGGGCAAAACAAACAAATCGAAAGAAAAGAATCAAAGAAAAAGCAGAAGAAGCCTATGTTCTCAGACACAGGAGTACCATAAAAACACAGAAGCCACAAACCTCAGTCCTCTTATCCTTCCTTTGTGGTCATAGTTCACTTACCATGAGCTCACACAGATACATACATTTTGCTTAAAGAGAGAGGCCTCCATTCTTGGTGGCTGTTATTATCCCATCCTGAGTAGATATCACTTAGAATGGGTGTGTCAGTTCTTTCCACATCTTGGATACTGTGAATGGTGCACCAACAAGCATAGGTCTGCATGGGTCTCTTTGACACACTTAATTTGTTCTTTTGGACATTTAGTCGGGAGTGACTCAGCTAACTTTTACAATTTGTGTATTTTTAATTTTGGGGGGGAATTTGCATTCTGTTTATCATTATAACTGTGCTCATTTATAATGGTAATAATATTACACGAGAGTCCAACCCTTACTCTCATTAGCATCTGTTACTTTTTGAATTCTGTTTGTTTATTTACTTTTAGGTTTTTGATGACAGCCATTATAATTAGGTGCAACGATGCATCAATTCACTGTAATAAATTGTATTCCTCAAAATAATAGGTCCTTTGATCCAGTGAGCTGTTCTAGCTAATTGTTCAGTGCTGTGGATATCGTTCTGTATAAATAAAACACTGATAGGCCAGTGGCCAGGCAGGAAGTATAGGTGGGGCAAGGAGAGAGGAGAATTCTGGGAAGTGGAAGGCTGAGTCAGAGAGAGACTGCCAGCCGCCGCCATGAAAATCAGCATGTGAAGATGCCGGTAAGCCACGAGCCACGTGGCAAGGTATAGATGTATAGAAATGGGTTAATTTAAGGTATAAGAACAGTTAGCAAGAAGCCTGCCATGGCCATACAGTTTGTAAGCAATATAATCTGTGTTTACTTGGTTGTGTCTGAGCGGCTGTGGGACTGGCAGGTCACAGAGATTTGTCCTGACTGTGGGCCAGGCAGGAAAACTCTAGCTACAGTTCAGCCTTACTGTGTTCTTGGGAATGCTTATCAATGCCAGCCAGCTTCCTCTTCTAGGCTATAATATAACTATATCTAATATTATTCTAAATTGAATAGTGTGTGTGTGTGTGTGTGTGTGTGTGTGTGTGTGTGTGTGTGTGCGTTTCTTATTGAAGGCAAGCTTGTTGTTCTCCCAGCTAAGTTTTTTATGTTACGTGTATTCATTAGTGTAATAAATGTAAGAGATCAGGTTTACTATTCTGTTCTTCCTTGTTTGTGGGTTGTTTGTTTGTTTGTTGTTTTCTTATGTGTATGTGTGTGTGTGTGTGTGTGTGTGTGTGTGTGTGTGTGTGTGTGTTTGGAAAGGGTTCTTTTGTCTCAAATAAGAGTACATTTTCATATTTATATTTTCTAACTTTCTTTTAAGAACAACAGTAGATTGTATCTTCAACAAAATGTGCCCTGGTTCTTTACTCTGGAATTTTAGAATAATTTTCCCACATTCTTGGAAAACTCATGATCAGATGGGATCTACACATGGCATTTAGAACCCAATATCACTGTCACTTGCACTGAGAAATTGGAGTATCACTCCTTGTCTTCAAAGTAGTCAAATACTCTGCAAATTATTGGTAGTTTTAAATGAGATAAGTTATAAGAGAAGCATATTATGGCTTGAGGGCTCATCAATTAAATTTTCATTATTTTTAGAGTGACTATAAAAGAATTGTTATGGGTACTGATCATGGAGCTATATAGACAGGTGCTCAATTTCTGCCACAAGGTTAAAGTGACATAATGATTAAAAATTTAACAAACAAGATCTGGTAGAGAATTTTTCTTCAAAAAATAGGGAAGTGGCTCTGAATTCTACATTTTAATATTCAGAATATTTGGCTTCTCTGCTCTGTTTACAAATAGAAGTACGTTTCCTCTACTGTGTCATTGCAAGATCACCATTTCCTTGATAAGTTGAGTATTGTCTTCTCATTCTATTCTTGTTGTTATGATGAAATTTACAAAAATAAGGAAGGTCTTATTTGGCTTACAATTACAGATTATACTCTTAACTCCATTATTTTGGGGAAATCGATGCAGAAACATAAAGAATCAAATCCACAATGAAGATCTGAGAGAGAATAAATAAATGAATTCTGAGTTACTTGCTTACTTTTGGCAAGCTTTCTCCTCTTCTATATTGTTCAGGATTCCTCCTCTAAGAAGTAGCACTGCCCACAATGGGCTATGACTTCTCATATCAATTAACAAAAGGACAATCACCTACAGACATTCCCACGGTCCAACCTGATTTGAATAATTACTCATTCTCTTCCCAGGTGATTCTAGGTTGTGTCAAGTTGGCAGTTAAAATCAAGTAGCACTGATTGCTTCTTTAACATGGATACTTTGTTGAGTTCTAAAGTATTCATGTGAATCAATTTGCAATTTATATTTTTGTGTTAAAGATAAACCTATTGACTTAAATTTTCTCTGAGGTATATTTACAAAATTTTTAATTTTTAAAGGAAGGAGTTTTTTTTCCTCTTGGGAAATGTTTGTAATTGTTTTAGGGCACATAGAGACATCAATCTAAGATTTCCCAGAAGTCAAAGTGATAATGAACACTTTTTTCTGTTTATTTCATTGATTTCCAGGCAAATGGAGAGATGATTTTCATTTTACAGATGGCACCACTCATGCTTGATGAGCACAATTTGTTCTTCTATGATTTAGCAGCAGATTTGTTTCAATCTATGAGAAACACAGTTGGATATTTCCTAACATTACCTTTTGTCAGGAAACAAATACAATATAATTTATAGTTAGGCAGATGTTCTAACACAATTTTATCATTGTCAATATGATTCTTTTAGTTTTCACATTTTCCTGTGGAATCAGTAATGTATAAAACTAACATACAGCTTCAGTTCTAATTAAAAAGACCAGTGGTCTGTAAATACGAATGCGAGAGTTCCCAAAGAATGAATGGACACAGATAAAATCAATGGAATAAGTAGAAATGATGAAGACAGCCTGCAGCAAACAGTGAAAGAAGTTTCCTTATTCTGTTCCTGATATGGCATTGGTGTTAGTCTGAGGGCAATTATGGTCATGTATGTGTGTTTATGGATACAGTGTCACTAATTTCCAACAGCTCCTCTTCATCTAGGGGTGGAACTTCATGCATACCTCTCTTCTCCATACTGGCATATTGTCTAGCTGGAGCTTATGCATGCTGTCAAAACCACTGTGAGTTCCTATGTGCAACTTCCCCCTTGTGCCTGGAAAATATCACCAGTGATGTGTTAACTATTTTCAAGTTGTTTGTCAATGAAGTTTCATAGACCCCCAAACATTACAGACCAGTGCCATTGTTCCTGATTACCCTCATGAACTTGAAAGGAGGACCCCACTGCTGAAGATGCCACATATGTGAGTTACAGAACATGGAGGCATCAAACTAGTACTGGTCTAGAGGTTGCATCCATACTGGTTATATTTCACAGTGATTAAAGGTGCTGTGCATACTACCAAAAGAGAAAAGTAATTATCAATTTGAGCCCTGTGAGCAACAACATTGGCAAGCCTGGCAAGATATGTCCAATAATGCACAAATGTCATAGGATTAACCAACCATTTTCTCATTGAATTTAAGGGTCACTCCACAAGATGAAACCATTAGATTGTACCATATTTTAGGGTCAAGAATCTGTGTCTACACTGGTCATTGGCCCTAGAGGAGAACCTACTATTATTAACCTACTAAAAAGACAGAGTACTAAACAACCTCTTATAACTCAAATAACTTATAATTATACTTACAGATTAGTGAATATCTCAGCCCTTATCAGAGATGCATCTTTTTTGCAGTAGATAGTTATTAACACAGAGTCAAAAAACTAAGCATGGTGCAGAGAATAATTGATTGTATAATGCTTAGTCTTAAATGAAAAGTCTGTGACACACCCTCCCCCACTAAAGCTGAGGAATCATGGTGGAGAGGGAGCAGAAAGATTGTAAGAGGTAGAGATAGTTGGTGGCTATAAGGAAACTGCATCATCCAGTTTTTGCAATGACTTTTTTTAAATCACTTTTAATACCATTTACTTTTCACTAGACATAGAATTTAGCTACTGTTTCTTTCTTTCTATTAATTGATTTTAAAGAGTTTTTCCATTCAAAAAAGCTCTGAAAGACACCGGTCAGGGATGATTTGTATTTTAAATGATTATATTTTGCCCTTGTGCTGTTGTAACACAACTATGTAATCTTAGTTTTTGTTTTTTTAATTTTAGTGGTCAGAGTATTATTTTTAGCCTTGATTAAATTCAAAAGTAAATTCCAGACTGAAGTATGTGTTAAATAATTATTTCCATCCACTGGGTAGAAAATTTCTATCTAATATAATTCCATATTGCAATATTAAATCTACTTTCAAGTTAAGTGACTGACCTTTGACTTTTTGAGTGTGTTAGTTAGGAGTGGACTTAAAAGCTGAGTTTTCTACCACTGAGTCATAGCCCAGTCTCCTTTAACTTCTTATATTGAGGGTTTTCTACCACTGCCCATATCCCAGTCTCCTTTTACATTTTACAATGAGAGAATGTCTCACTATGTTTTGCCCAAGCTGGACTTGAGCTCATTCTGTATAATACAGGTAAGCCTATTCACTTCTTTATTCTCTTGAGTGGAATTATAGGCCACTATGACCAGGTCTAGAGCCTTCAACAGTCTTAATATCTCATAAATTAATAATATGACTCTCAATGTGGAAAAAATAGAACATTGTAATTTCAGTGAAGATTTGTAATATACCAATATATTTATCTCCTATTACCCTCATGTCTTTATTTGACATATAAAATTCTATTAATGGTCAAGAAAGAAGTCATAAAAGAGGCCAGAAAATGTCTTAAATTTGTGTAGTTATAATGATTACACTAAAATTTCACGTTTTTTTTCTGTCACTCTCACAAAAGCATAAATATTAACACTTTTTCTTTCATGCTCTGATCATATGAAATTCTCTCTTAAGCAAACCATGGGAATATGCCAAATTGTATACTCTTATCATTCCATTTTTTTTTTGCTAACTGTAGGCAATGTAGGGTTTTTTTCTCCAAATATTGGTGATCTTGTTTTTAGCACAGAAAACACGATCCAAAACAAAGTAACATAATTGTCATATAGGATAAAATGAGAAGACTTTCCTAAGTAGAGATCAGTATGAAACCGTAGGAAACCCAACGAAGTTCCCAATAAAGAAAACCATAATTAATCATGTAGAATTTTGATTCAGCATGTGAGGGATTTGACTGTCTTACTAGTCAATCTACTTATGAAAACCAGGAAACCCATGTGTATGTCAAAAGTGGTAATGTGAGTACAGAGATTAGACAAAGTTGTGTGTCTTAGTCACTGTTCTATTGCTGTGAAGATACACCATGACCAAGACAGCTCTTATAAGAGAAAGCATTTAATTGAGTACTTGCTTACAGTTTCAGAGTGTTAGTCCAATGTCATGTCAGGAAACATGGCGACATTCAGGCAGACACTGGAACAGTAGTAGGGAACAACATCTTGATTCATATATGGGTCAAGAGAAACTCTGGGGTTGGCATAGGTTTCTGAAACTCCAAAGCCCACCCCAATGACATACTTCCTTTTAAAAGGCTGCATCTACTCCAACAAGGCCATGTCTCCCAATCCTTTTCAAATAGTGCCACTCCCTAATGACTCATTATTCAAATATATGTGGGCCATTCTTATTCAAGCCACCACACTGTGTGTCCTTCAGCTCCTATCTGTATGGATAAATGGAAAGCATTGCTTTCTATCTTGTTGGGCAGATTATGTGCTTACAGTTTATAAATAAATTGTGAATATAGCAGGTATTTTTTTCCCACTTTTGGCTTGAAACAATATAGCCCCTGCAAAATAATTCAATTCTTCTCTTTTGCTGAAGTTTATATCTTAGTATTCTCCGAATTGAGCAGGAAGGATGGAAGCCCTGCAGTGTGATGGTAGCTTTTTTTAGGTTTTCTGTAGTGAGAAACTTTGGTTGTGTTAAGCCATTAAGGCATGTGCTTCCTTGCAGAACTAGGAAAAGCATAGTCTATCCTATGAATTTAACTATTTAATGATGCTACAAGATGCTCAGATACCAGCAAACAGTAAAATAAAATTCAACCAGGATTTATAAATTAATCAAACAAGTAACTTAAACACTAAGGCAAATAGGTAACCTTGTGATATGGAGAACATGTATTATGAGTTGAATGCTGTTCTATGGAGCTCAGTACCTCTGGACTGACAAAAAATGCTTTCTGATCCTTTTTAGGATTAACTTCATTTAGTGTAATATTTGATGACACTTAATGGAGGAATAAATATTTGTGACTTAAAAACAATCATCTTTTTGAAGATCAATTTATAAACTGAATGAAGAAACAAAAGAAGTGAGTATTTATATGGTTTAATCATCAGTTAATCTATCCAGACAAATTTACTACAAAAATGGCCTCTGTTATATATATATATATATATAATCCCCACATGAAACATGAGGTCATATTAAGATATTAAAATAGTTAAAGAGTAAAAGGGAAAAAAGAAATATTTTGTGAGACTTCTAGCTCAGTATAAATGGTGATGATCTACAGAATACATCAAGCATGTTTGACATTGACATCATTACAGTCTCCTTTGTAATCAAGGTGCCCCAAGGATCTTTTTTTTTTTGGTTGGTTGTTCCCCCTGGCCCAATAGAGAAAGAGAATATAAAGATTAGTGATGGCTGTATTTGAGAAAACACTCAGAAAGATGGTATGGAAACATATAACTCTGAGTAATGAATCTATTTGTGTAAACTCTTAGGAGGATTATTGCACTTTTTGTATTAATAAGTGAATAAATGGATACTTGGACATTATGAGTGGGCTTGTAACATCCACTGATATTTTCTGAATTAAAGACATATTAATAATGGTAAAATAATATTGAACTCTTTGAAGGATGAGGGCTTTTTTCTCCATAAAAAGAATATCAATGTGAGTCTTAATGTAATATTTATCCTTTCATTGCATTCTATGTGTTAAATTTTTATCTTAGATCCATCTGAAGAACTGCTTATTTCAAATATGGAGACACTGTTCAATTCCTTGCTCTGGTTCTTCTTTGATGCTCAGACTGTGGATTTTGAATCCCTCTGCTTCAGCCTCTCCAGCAGTTGGTATTATAGGATTGTTCCACTAGGCCAAGATTAGTCCCAATTCTTTGTCTTCCCTGTATACACTACCTTTGCTGTGTGAATTTGTAGTTTTATCCTTAAATCCTGGATTATATTTCTCTTGACTTTGAGGTCCAATGGGTTGTTAGTGGGTGGGTCAGGAATAAGGACCTTTACTGTGTTCTCATGACTGAGAATGTCCTCTTATGCCTCTATAGTCTGGGTAGATTATGTTTTAGCTATCCCACTGGTCAATGATGAAGAGACACACATGACAGATTCTGTTAAACAAGGTAGACACCTTCCTGGTCAGTCAACCCTGAGAGTAAGTGTAAGGCTCTAAGGCCATGCCTGCTTCCCCAGTCATGGTGCTGAGTCACAGCTGACTGATAAAGTAAGGGGTGCCATGGTGCTTAGGCTGAAAATACCTACTAGGTTAAAGTGTTTACAATTGTTTCCTAGGGTTACTCTCCATTCATGAGCTCAGAAAAAATAGGAAAGGAGGCCAGGTGAATTTATATTTTTCTTTATGAGTGTCAATATCTAGTCTCTGTTTTAGGCTTTTTTTCCCCTTGATACTTATTGTGGTCATTGTTACTGTTAATACACAGGCTGTTCCAGTATTCCCTGTTCTCAAGTTATCTTCCTACTTTAGCTTTCCCACTACAGGGAGAATAGGCTTGTGGCACCAAGCCTGACTAAGTTTTAAAAATTCCCAGATACTTCTGATATTTCCTCAACTGGATACAAACAGTCTAGGTAGTTGAATGTACAGTTGTAGCTACTTCACATTTTGAGTCAAGTACTTCTGAAAATTATTACTGTTATTGCTTGGTCATGGGAGGAAAGATCTTACAAATGCATGATATTTTCTGTAGAATGGGTTTCTGGATAATCAGACTATCATCAAAGATAAACCAAGGAAGTATGTGAAGAAAGTTGTATTTACACCAGTAAGTACAGCGTTTAAACTGGACTTGGCCCCTGTGTTATCAACAGTCTAAATTGTAGCCATAGGGATCAGTAAACAAACCCTCCTGTAATGGAAAATACCACTCATGTAGATGAAGCCTAGTAAAAATGAGCTACGGTATGGTGTGGGCCACATAAAACAATACAGAGACACAGGCTTCCTGTGTAAATAAGAAAATAGATCTGAGTGCATGATAGAATTGGCAATCATTTGATATTTCCTCTATGGAGAGTATCCAGTCATCTTGTGGGAATAGCAGTGATAATCATTGCTGATGTTGAGTGTAGGTGGGTATCAACATCTATATCTACAGTAGATATATGACAGACTCATGAAATAGGAAAGATGATTTGGGTTCAGGCCAAATTAGACTATAGGCTTCTTCAAGACTAAATATAAGAATAAATGTTCTCTCACATGCTCAAAACCCCTCACAGGTACAAGCACATACATGTAATTAAATATAAAATAATCACAATGATAATAAATTATGGTCTTCTGAAACTGCAGTAATTTTCTTGGCTAGAGCTGGGTTCTATAAAAGGAGGCCACTGTGGTTAATCTCAAATAATGAGGAGGTTTGTTCACACATGTCTTAAGATACCTGTCTGATACTTTTGTAGATTTCTGCACAATACGCAGACTACATGTAAAACACACACTGCCCAACTTTGATGTCAAGTTGCCAGACAGACCTGAATATGACAAACAGTAAAATGAATTATCACTCTTCACAAACCTTAAATATTCCAAATTAGCCTGAGGACACCTGTCAACAGCAGTGATTTTAAGTCTGCAGTTCTTCTCTCCAGCTCTCACTATGTGAATGACAAGTGACATCATGAGGCTTACAAGGCATTTCAGGCCCAAGTTGACAGCAGTGTACTCAGTTCCCAGAATGTGACACTGTCAAAGTACTATACTAGGTAGCTAAATGTACAAGTGCTAAAAGACCTAGTTCATTTTAACATTAGAAGGAGAATAAAGAAAGGGGCTCCAGGCAGAGGCGAGAGAGTTAGCTGATCAGAGTTGGAGGAGCTCTGTTGGCCATCTGCCTTGCAGATTTATTACAGGCACACCTTATGACTAGCTCAGGGGCTTATGTATGAGGTTATTGTGAAAAATCATGACAAGATACAGAACATGAGTAAATGGAGACACTCAGGGACATCCACACACATTTGCACAATGGGCCGTTAGTGAAAGCCGGCTCACTTTACGATGTTTTATTCTAGGTGGGGAAATCCTAGCAGCATGAATCCAGAAATAGTACAAATGTCTTTAACTTTACAAAAGCCTCTTTTAAAAAAATACAAGCACAGTCAGGGGCAGCACAGCATATATTTATGATGTAGCATCAAGTGATCTGAGCTGTACAGAAGAACCTCTGAATAATTCTAGTATTTAAATTTCATGCAAGCACATTTTATATCACCAGAGGTCCTTTTAAAAATCACTATGTAGCACATTTAAAAATAATTAGTTGAATACCTGACATGACTTTCAGAATACACAAATATCTGAATTATCTTTGGGTCAAAATTATAATGAAAATATTCACTAGTTTAAGCTCTAAATATAACTATGATTTTGCTAGCTTGGGATTTTATATTCTCACTGAATTAATGTTTACTATTCCAGTGAAAACATTTTATACTCTTTGAATATGTTCTTATTTAATAATTAAATATTATATATGTACACAAATATGCACAAACCTGGTGGTTTCCATAGACACCAAACCTGGGGGCTCTAGAGGTTAGACAATGAGGCCCTATGGGAGCTAGTACAGCTGAGAAGATATCTGGATGATAGACATGATCACTTTCAAGCACATGAAGAAACCTCTGTGCTGAAGCCAGAAACCACCCTCCTAGGGAGACGGAAGTGAGAATCATCTAGCTGATGTCAGCCAACCTCTAGATGTCTGAACAGTCACAGAAACATAGACACTGTGCTCTGTCTTTACTTTGGGGTCATTTGATGTACAGTGCGAAGAGAGCTAAGTTTTGTCTTTGAAAATGTCAGGACAAAATTCTGTGTGTGTGCCACTGGTTTAGCAATGACATCTCAGGCCGTAAGAGGAACAAACAGAAGCCTCAATGGCATCGGGGAAACATAGGACTTAAGGAAGGTGCTAGAATGTTTTGTATAACTAGAAGAGGCCTCTCAAATGGCCCTGCGTGGGCCAGCTGGTGTCAGCGTATTGCATCTCAAGCAGATATCCACATCCCTCTTTCTGCTAGCAGGTCTGCTACTGTGATGTGCTGGTAGTGTAGTAAATTGGGTTTGTGAAGGAGAAATACTTCTTCGTTTCCAGTCCTCAAGCCTTAAGCTTGGAAGACTCTTCCCAAAGAAACTGTTCCTAATAAGTACACACCAACAGGCTCATCTCACCTTAGACTTGATTCTGACAGTAGGATTATGGGGCAGAAGCTATGTCTGATAAATGACTGGGTGAGACTTAGGCTGCCTTAGGAGAGGATTATGAATCAAAATTTATTTTCACTTTAAAGTTTAGCTCATTCTTTTAGTATATAACAATTTTGTTGGATAAAAAGCAGTAAAAATAAAGTAAAATGCACTCCCTTATTAGGTCAAAACACTGGTCTGAAAGAAAAAAAATATGAAATACATGGAGCGATTTTGCATCATATAAGATGAAAAGTAAGAATTATTTTACTCGAATTTTCAATTTTTTATGTGGAGGATTGTTTTGGTAAGTCAAATTTGATACTGATTCTATCAATAAGTGGGAGTTTTGTCCTTTGCAGATTTTTTCTGAGACATCCTGCAGGTTTTAAATTATTTTTTTTTTATTTTTACTGTTTTTCTTGGAGTATATTAGCCATGCTGTAAGGGAACCAGACAATAGCATGACGTCATATGCAGCTGCGCTATTTGGTGACCACAGAACAGGCAGCAGCTGGTCATTTCCGCAGGTATCCTAACACAGGAGGTCTCTGAACATGTCCTGTCTCCAGGGTACTACCTCATCATAGCTGTGTGAAGAACCCATGTTGAGAGAATCATCTAGCTTACCTTACCATGGCAAGCCTCAGAACCAGGAGGAAATAAGAAAACAACTTATTTTGGTTTATCCCACTGTTTAGGTATTGGTTATCATACAGCATTAGAGATACAAATTTAAATAGTCACATGCACTCTTTGTTTTCCACCAAAGTCCATTCTTACCAGTAGTTCATTCTGCATTTGTCTTCCCTCTGTGCTAGAGATCAGAGCCAGGGCCTTGCGCATAGAAAGCAGTGTTGCTCGCTGAGTGCTGTCTCCAGCCCCTGACTCAATATTCTACAGGGTAGTATCCTTTTATTTTCAGAGAGCTTTTTGGATGCCAGATGGTTAGGTAATGGCAGAAGGTAATGAAAGGTAATTTTAACATATGTTGAACGTATTTGGGAATCCAGGTGTAGTAAATAGTGTTTTCTTTCTTTCTTTCTTTCTTTCTTTCTTTCTTTCTTTCTTTCTT